>JASGXE010014962.1:0-17362 GCA_030068105.1 Sinentomon sp. SZTP_YWyxl
ACTTGGGGACAGAACTGCGCCGCAGGCGCAGTTTCGGAGGGGAGGGGTTCGGGGAGGGGGTCTCCCGTGGGAAAATTTTTAAGAAAGTGTGGGAAGTGGGAAGTGTTTCCCCCTCCCCGAAGTGGGAAAATTTTTAAAAAATGGACTCCAAAATGGCACTCAGGTCGCTCTCAATTTCACAAATTTACCACTTTCCCAAGCTTTGGGAGAACCTTTTTATCCTTTTTAAAATATCCCTTTTTTCCCACAAAAAAGATTCCCTTTTTTTCCCACAGGGACCCAAAAATTCCCTCAAAAGGGAAAAATCCCACGCTGGAACAACACTGGTGTTGCCAACTTGCGACTTTTTTCGCAAGATCTTGCAACTTTTGATGGTGTCTTGCGAAAAAAATATTTTGTCTTGCGACTTGCTGTTTTCCTTGCCATTTTTGAGAATCTTGCGGTTTTCAGTCAATGTTGGACAACGATTTCGGCGTTTCTGGAGCAAGAATTTTGTCAAACAAAAAAAATGCAACAGGGGAAAATCCAAATGGCTGAGCTTTCGCTTTGGATCATCGACGCTGCGGTTTTTCAGAAACGGCTGGAGCTCGTAAGCTCCTAATGTAATTTTGGCTATGTTGGTTTGGATAGGTTGCTTGGTTTCGTTACATTGGTTAGGTTAGGATAGGTTAGGTTTGGTTTAGGGTTAGGTTAGGTAAAGTTAGGATGGTTAGGTTAGTTTGGATGAGGTAAGGTTGGGTAAGTATTGAGTTTAACATGCTTTTCGGCAAATTAGGAGCTTACGAGCTCCAGCCGCTAGTGGTTTTTCGGAAGCATTCTTTTCCCTCTTTGGAGTTGCGTCTTTTTGGAGTTCAAATCATTTATTTGGTTATTTTGAATTCAATTTGCATGGATGCAGTCCAGCGCAATTTGAGAAGAAAGGAGTTATTGCGATTCTGTGGACATTTTGTCTGCAAAATGCTCACTGCTCCACTCCACCAGAATCAGTGTGTCCGGACCATCCAGGGCAAAGACATGGCGTTTCGTGAATTGTGCGGAACTGCATGTTGGGTTGGGTTTGATTGGTTTTCGCAGAATCCGACCAGTGGGGAAACTGAACTTTTTCTGAAAATCGGGGTTCGCGTCAGCAAACTCTTGGAAGCAAGGTTAGGTTTGGATTTTTTTGAACTGTGGGGCTTGAATCAACATTGCAGTAAATTATCCCTTTTTATTTTATTTCATTTCATCATTTTTTGACCGACAGACCACAAACAAAAACTTGCGGTTGTGTTTTTTAACTGTTGTTGCAGCACCCACGAATAGGCAACGAACACACTGAGAACTCTTTCATCCGATAAGAGCTCTTTCATCCGATAAGGTTGGATTGGGGTTTAGTTCGTTCAGACAGGAAAGAAAGCTGTTGTTCAGACAGGAAGGGAAGTTGTTCTTTGGCCATGGTTTAGTTGGTGATCTGGGCGGCAATGACAATTAAGCTGGCCACATACCATTGACATATGTGATAAGCGATATTATGGTTTTTATTTATTTTTTTTATTTTGCCTTGGGTTTTGTTTTTACTCTTCTCGTGGATCTGACCGATTGACAAGTGACTGTTTCTCCGGCCTTGTTGATCAGTAAAAGTGAAAAAGGGATTCTCCTTTCTAACAGACTGAAATGTCTGGCCGCCATTCCTTGTGCAGCGTAAAGTCTTGTACTCTTTAATCTGTCCATTCACTAGACGTTTTCTTCGTACGTAATCCCTCAATGGAGTTTGACATCTTTGGCATGTCCCAACATCTCCTGCAGCAGGCAATGCGTTATGCTCTCTTAAGAATGCCACTGCGGCCTCATGAGGAGATGACTTGATACAGCTCAATAGCCAGCATTGTGTCTGATGATGCAAGTACGATCCAACCATCCAAATTTATAGTCGTGAAGAGAAACTTCAACGTCAAAACCAAAAAGTCAAGGCCAAGTGCACAAAGAGTGGGTGGGACTATGGTGGGAGTGGCTAACGCTAGAAATCGTCAAGGTCATCGCACTCATGAAAACTTAACCAGAACTTTTATCCGCTCAGTATAAAACTGTGACATTTGCAATTTCCTATTTCATTTGTCATTTACGTTTATGCAGTGACCCATTATCTCAATTAACACTTGTTGTTTTTTCGTTTCATTACCTGGAATGCGGAAGCGAATCACAAAATCTGTTTGTGTGCGGTGGGCTTAACCATCATTGGCCGCCAGATCACCAACTAAACCAAGCCTGTTCTTTTTGTTTTGCTTCTTCTTTCTAAGGTCTGGCGAAAAGAAGCCGTACCTAAACCTTACTTGAGTCGAGCTCCTGGTCCGCGGAAGTGGATTGGAAAAAAAATTATGCCATCTGGAAGAGGGATGAGCATCAGGGAACCCCTGCGGATTTTCTTCAAAGTGTAAAGGCATTTCTCCCACCTTCTGTGTCACAGACGTGAGAGGCCAAATTTGTCCAAATAGATTTTATTTCTGTTCAAACAATATGAAACACCAAAGAAGAAAGCAAAAAATTAAAAAAAATAAAAACAATGAAAAAGATAAAAAAACAAGCCATATACCGAATGCGCCGATCGCAACTTGCAAATCGGTGCACAGTTGCATTGCGGCGGAGACAGGCATTGTTGCGGCGGATCTTCGGTGCGGGTGTTGCGGCGAGGCTCTGTTACGGTGGTGGACCGTACTTTGGAACGCATAGATACCAAACACCACAGGTCATCATATGACAGAAGGGAGAATCAGACACAATCCCTGCGCACAATCCAATTGGCAATGGATGGCCAAACGTTGCGGCAGCCTTGGTCCGCCTCGCCCATGCCATGCCAAGACCACACCACTTGCCACATGGACGATATTTCTGTCCGCATCGACTGACTTGTGTTCCTCCACCTTATTTGGAAAGCGACAAACACTCCTTTTGAGCTGTGTCCATTTTTAATAACGTCTTGACGTGGTGCCTGGTGCACTGATCTGTTCACTGTTGCTCATTCGCGTCGGTCCATTGGTGTTGGATTTTTCGTTTTGACTCTGGACTTTTGTCCATCGAACTCATCGGCGGGGGGACTCGTCCCCAGTTAAAAAAAAATTCAATCGAAAACGTGAAGCAAAGGAAGTTCCGAGTCTACCGCCAGAGGCGTCGTCAGAGGGCCAAGGAATGGGGCGAGATCAAAGGGGTTCCATTCCAATCGACTTTTCCATTCTCCATTTGCTGTTTTCATCAATTTTGTGAACAATTGGACCGATATTGTTTCATGTGGATTTCTGGAAAGCCAAAATATGTGCGAGTTGCATATTGCTCAGAAGGAATTGCTCCATTGTTCAAAACTAGAACATTGAATCCATCCGGAAGGGATTACCTTTCTGTGTCGCATCTTGACTGAACTTGATCATTCATCGATTTTATGAGCAATTATGACACAATGTTGTTCCAATGGGATCATTGGAAAGCCGTAAATACCAATGTGTGTGGTGTGGTTTTCAGAATGAAATTGTCCAAAGATTTCAACTGAAACATTCTGAATCAGTCTGAAATGGATTTCCTAAATGTTTCGCATTTTGACTGAAGCATCATCGTTCATCAATTTTATATGAGCAAATATAAATACGATCGTATATTATGACCGAATTTTGTTCCAATGTGGTAGTAGAAAGCCAGAAAGAATATGTGCGAGTGGTTGTAGGAAAGAAATCCGAATTAGAAAGATTCACACAGGAACAAAATCGGCTCATAATTGCTCATAAAACCGATGGATGATCGATGAACTTGAGTCATATAGGCGTGGAATGCAAAAGTCCATCAGCAGAACACATTTACTTCTGTTCGCTTTCTTGGTCCCCTGAGGGGGGAACAGAGCAACATACCTGGTCCGAATGTTATTTGATCTCACCGTAACCTGGTCCTACCATTCTGTTCCTACCGTAATCTCATAATCTGGTCCTACTTTTTTTTTGCACCCCGAAAAAATTCGATCTAAATTTCATTTGATCCAATTAACAGCAGGACCAAGTTGCGGTAGGTCCAGATCACGGTAGGTGCAAATTACGGTAGGACTTATTGGTAACGGTAGGACCAGATTACAGTAGGACATGGTTAAGGTAGGACTAACCAGGTTGCGGTTGGACCTGGTTAGTCTGGTAACTGCATTTTCTCCCGAATTTATGGATGATTTGCGCTGAGGCAGTTGCATTGTTTTTGTTCTAAACATGATTGCTCCGCTGCTGCCGATAAAGAGAGAGACAAAAATGGATGCAATAACTGCTCGATGAATTTTTCACGACTTTGATGGGGAGTGGTTAGGTAAGGTTAGGTTAGTTTGGATTTGATTGCAGCCTTTCGTGATTCATCTTTTCTTTGCAGCGGGGCACTTTTGAGAACCAGTATCAAAGCAACACAACTTCCACTGCGAAACTGTGCCTGGATTTCGGACCGGATCTCTGTAGGACTTAGGTAGTTATGGTAGGGTCAGGTTACGGTTGGACCAGATTACTGTAGGACCAGATTGCGGTAGGACCTAGTTGCGGTAGGACCAGGTTACGGCATGACCAGATTACGGTAGGACCAGATTACAATAGGACCAGAGTACGGTAGGTTCAGGTTATTACAGTAGGTCCAAATTACGACAGGACCTGGTTACAGTACCTGTAGCAGGCCTCAGTATAGAAGGGTAGGAGCATTCCATTCCATGTAGATTACAAAAGACTTGATTCTGAGATATTTCGATTCCGATTATACCTCCCAACTTGTTTTGGAGGAATGTGATCATTTGCCTGGCAAAATAAAAACAGGAAAAATTATCTTTTTGATTTTTTTTTTAATCTCTGGCTGAACTTTGATTTTCTTTTGACTCAGCCTGTTTAAAAAAAGCTAGGGTGTTACAAAATGGAAGTAGAAATTCCAAACACAAACTTGGATTTCCTGCCGAATTTGGCGGTTGAAATTGAAAATGAGTTGGCTGGGTCGGGACAGCCTGCTAGTCCCATTGACAATGTTGGTTTTGAAGGCAACAGTGAGCACGATCATGGCAGTAGTGATGTGGCCTCAGAAGCCTCTGTTTCCCTTCAGATTGGACAGGAGTTTGAAGATGGAGAATTATCCGACTCGTCAGCATTGGAACATGGCACAGGATCAAACAAAGTCATCTTTAATGGGGTGAGTACCTACTTTGTGGGGTCGGTACCTCCCTATCTCTATTCATATTCATTCTGTTGGGGTCAGTGCCTCGGTGGGCAGATTTTCTGTTAATATTATATTTTCTGTTAATATTGTACTGGACATGGCTCAACTTGTACGGGCGAATGGTTTCGTCCACTTTGGTCGGTACTGAAAGGGGGAAAGGGAAATAAAGGCCTGGAGAGCCTGAGGGTATCGCTCGCAAACCCAATTGTGGGAGTACTCAAATTGACCTTGCTCAGCCACGATCGGGTCAATCAGATCCAACAAGATAACAGATCCGCGGTGAGAATCTGGACCACTGCATATAAAATCACTGGTAACATGCACCCGCTTATTGCTGAACTCTCAATTGCCGAAAAAAGCATGCCAAACCTCAAGTTCCAAGCTGATGATACTGGTTCGTGGTGCCCATGCTTCAATTTATTGTGCATGGTACAATAGTCCATACCATTGGTTGCCAAAATGTTTCTCAACCTCAAAATCTGTGAATTAATGGCTTTATAAACTCAGATGGAGTGAAACGTGTGCAACTACATACATTTCAATATGGTACAGAAAGTTCTTGGATTTCAATTTTAATAACAAGTTGTTTTTTGCTTGACTGTGCTTGTTTCTTCAAGATTTTCTATTCTTATCCTATTTTTAAGTGTGACAACTTCAACTTGAACTAGGTACCTATGCCATTTTGCAGCAGCAGCATGCAGATGGTATGTTGCAAAAAGACATTCCTTTTCAGGACGATGGGAGATTATTGTGTTATCTGCAGTTTTTTTTTTTTTTACAGTAGACCTGCCTACCCTTTGCCAAGCCATGCATGTCAGATTCGTGATATTTTGGGATTCCAATGCCAGTTGAAGTTGTTGCTCCAAAAATAAAACAGTGCACAATTTTTTTTTTGTTCTCATCTGGATGGGAACAAAAGGCATGAGTGAAGATTTGGCAGTTCTATGAGGCCTATGCCACATCATATTGGCTTTTTACAGGGCTCGTAGACCCTGAGAGTTGTCGTTTGTGAACAATGACTAATCACTGAAATTGCCAAGTGTATGAGTTTGAAAGTGTGTCGAGCAGGACTGTCAAGATGGGGTTTTGTTAACAACTGAGATTTGCCACAATTTTACCCAGCTAATTGTTAGGTAGGTACCAACCTGGGTATTTTTGAGGGGTTCCCGGGAAAAAGGACACAGATGACCAAGGTTGATTTTGTATATTCTATTGGATTATGAGCATTTTGGTGAAAACAGAAATGAAATTGTTTGTTTTGAAGTTGAAATGTGTTTATTTGTTGAGTTGGCCATTCTATTATCATTTTAGACGGGTACCTATAGCAAGTTTATCTTCAATAATCTTCATTAGTTTTTTTTTTATATTTTTCAATTGACATGCACAATTTTTGTGTTGTTAGTCAGTGCATGCGAGAACCATGCTTAGTGACGTGGTTAGATATTGAAAAAAGAGATACAGCCACAGCAAGTCACACCAGAACAAAATGGAATTTGAGATTATTTTTTTAGTGTTTTTTTCTTTTATTGAATGAAAAAATAATTGTTCCCAACATGTAAGGATAGACGTTCCAGAGCCATATAAAAATTAAAAATTCCAGAGACTTAAAATTTTTACCCTTGATCAATGTGAGTGGTTGCAAGGAGAGCAAATTCCACAGCAAAAAAAGTAAGAAGCGGAAGCAGAGTTTATTATCGAAGTTCTTTGCAAGTTATTTTCTCACTTCTTCGCTTGAAACCAAAGTGTGGCATCATTTTATGTGGGTACCCACCGACCGACCGATAGCCTTTGTGAAACTTTGCTCTGTGTTGATTGGGAGCCTTTTCAGAAAAGTTGATCTGGACCAACCCTATCATCGCAATGGTCAAAAACTGAAAGCCCAGGCACTACCTATTTGGTAAGAATGAATCAGCTAGAACAGAGCTTTACAAAATTTTGGAAGAACTACCTACCCATGCTGTCAGTCCGGAAAACGTTTCAGCCTCCTGGGGCAAGTCTTTGTGTTTCCTGCCTGCTCATTTGCATTTAAATGCATACTTAGGTACACATTCATCGCAATGCTGATTTTCGTGAACTGTGACCTCTACGGACCAAATGTAGGCATTAAGTCAGCTTTCAGATTTTTGCATGAGAAGTCATCTTGTAGTGGGTACTCCCCATTGACTGAAAAAAATGTGGAAGATTTGGGAAGTTTGGACCAAATAGGAATAAATAACCCGATTTTGGAGACTCCCTTTTTGGGAAAATGTTTAATATTTGGAATTTTTTTCAATCAGGAGTTCTTGCCGGAAAGAAGAACATATCCAAATGCTGCAGGTGGATTTCTGACAGGTGTTGATGTCCTCAGTGGAGAGGCTGAAGAGAAGAGACTTGCAAGAGCAAGGAGATTCGGTTTGGACGATCCGATTTCCAACAACGAGATGTCAACACCTTGTGAGAAGCAGCAGCCATTTAATGTTGATCGCCTTGCCAAGATGTACAAAAGGTAGGTACCTACCTCACTTAGGCACTTTATCAACACGAGTGTACAGTCAGAAAAACAATGATGTACCCATAAGTGTGTGCCTATAATGCTTGTATAGGTACCTAGGTGTAGCGGCGGCGGCATTAATGTATACTGGCGGCGGAAAAAGATTACCCATACATGTGAAAAATTTCCATTCTTGAGATTTTAGCAAAAACTCCATGCTGCAGAAATAAAAGATCCTCTTTCATCACTAATGTCAAAATCTGACACCTCTAGACAGCTCCGTTGCAATTTGGAGCTTTAATTTCTACCAAATGCATAAGAGTAAAAAGAAAGAAAAAAAAGTTTCGGAGGCAACAGTCAGATGGGAAAAACACATGTATGGGTAATCTTTTTCCTCCGCCACTATACTCATAGGCTACATGTAAAAATTTGAGTATGTTCAGATTTTAACAAAAACTCCATGCTGCAGAAATTAAAGATCCTCTTTTGTAACCGAAGTCAAAATCTGACATCGCCAGACAGCTTTGTTGAAATCTGGCGCTTTAATTTCTACCACCTGCATAAGAATAAAAAGAAAGAAAAAACGTTTCGGAGGCAACAGTTAGATGGGAAAAACACATGTATGGGTACATTAATTCCGCCGCCACTATACATTTCTGCTGCAAATGGATAATGTGCCAATAAATGGGCACATGCATTGTTGGTATCTTGGCCCAGTGCCTTTTTGTGGATATGCATTTGTCACAAGAATAACACAGGAGCCACAAACCAACAATGCATGTCCCCAAAATGGGTATATTATTGCTTCTTTGACTGTACTTTCAGATAAAACACATCTTGATCTTTCTTTCATTCAACTGGGAAATGTAGGTACCATAGGCAGGTACATATATCATGTAGACATTCCTTATTTTCATTTGAAACCCCAAATTGTACTCAGCAAGTTCTGACTAGGTACCTAAGCGTGCTTTTGCCCCCGACAGCGAAATCATGGAGAACCGAAGGGGTCGAATTTTGAACAAAAGAGGTGTCTGAAATCAGTTTTCTTTGGGCAGTTTGGTAAAGGAATTCATGGAAATTTTTCAGAGTTTTATTCTTGAAAATGCTGAAGGCCTAATAGGCACCGAAATTATTGTTTTTGCACTTAAATTCGGGAAAAAACTCCCTCATTGGTTCCAGATGAGAGATTCTTTCGGAAGGCTTTCCAACTGAACATCTTGAAAGGGAATCTGAATGAAGTGGACCCACCTGGGCCTTCATGTCATCTGACAGAAAGTCGGCAGCAGTCAATGCAACCACAAAGAGATGCCTGGTAATGATAACAACTGTTGGTCTGGTTACCGTAGTTACGTTTGTGTGTAGGGATTTGCAAGGTGGGGAATCTTTGGAAAATAACCTCTTCTCTCCGATAAGATTCTTCACTGTTTTTCTGTAGACCGCCCTTAACCGGGCATATTGACATCACCGTTTCCACAACCGTTGGCTCTTACTCGCATTCCATGATAGCATCATGCTTCCACGAAGTGCCCCTGTGATGAAACACACCACCATATTCCATCCTCAGCATGTTCTGAGCATGGGACCACGGTGGTCTAGCAATGTGAACGTTTTTTTCGTATGCAGGTTTCAATACAAGGCAAAAAATTTACCATTGAGAATGGGAGCGACAGAAAGAAAAAGGTAAAAAACAACTCACCACGTGCAGTAGCAGAAGGATGAAGATTCCACAATGCAATCAGCAATAAGGCAGGATGTTTCATGCAGAACATGTGAAGAAACACATGGCATGCAGCTAACGAGGTCAATAGCAGCAAGGTTCAAAGAAACAGAAACAGTGGGTGTCACTGTCCCCCAGTTCGTACTCACAAAATGCCAAATCCATGGCAGTGAAGGTGAAAAGGCAAAGCGCAAGTCGAATGTTTGGCCAGAAGAGAGACCCCGTCACAGGAAAACAAAAAAATGTTTGGACAACAAAATGACCTCGTCGGAGACAAAAACAACAATGGGGAATGAAAAAAAAAAGAGTAGCCAGCAAACCAAGCAAGAATTGTTGAAAACGAACCTGATTGGAGAAGTTGAGCAGCAGGAAATTCAGTCGCAAAATTGACCAGAGATGATGGCAACAGCCAGTAGGCAATCAATGAGGTGCCAAATTTATCCAGACAAAGTATGCATGATACATACCCTAGGCAAAATTCACATGCCATGAACATTGGAAAAGGAAAGAGAAGAATTCATAAGGAACACTGCAAAAAATCATGATCCAAAATCTCCATTCACGCATGGCACAAAATTGTACAATGTATACCGATCATTTGTGTACAATGTGTGCGCAATGTGTACATTGTACAATGTGTAGCGGTCTTCTGGCTGTTAGGTACATATTATGTAACAGCCAGAAGACCCCAAAAACATAACCTAATGCAAAGCCACACATGCCAAATGGGGCAAGTTGCTAACAACGGAAAAGAGAATTCAGGAAGCAAATTTGCATCTTGGACTTTAAAAACAAAAGCAAGCAAAAGATAGTAGTTGGGATGATAATTCAACTGCCTAAACTACATGATCTAACTGATCTGGAGACGGAATCGTCAAACCTGCCTGAAGAGCAAAACGTTTCTGCCCATTCTATAGTTTTCATTGTTTTTGTTTTTTTCAAGCCTTGGTGTTGGCGAAGACGAATGGCGGCAGACGACAGACGGTGGCAGAGGGGACGGCTCTGCAAAGTGCAAACATCGGTTGGATGCAATTCACGTTCGTGGGACAGAGAATATGAGCACAGAGAATGTGTTTGCCTACTTCTCCAGATTCGGACCCTCCGTTGTTGAATGGATCAATGATTATAGCTGTGAGTTGTTGCATGTTTCTTTTTGGGTGTGGGTTCCTTTTTTTTCAACACAATTATTGGTGGTAAACATCTTGCACCATCTCAGTTGTGCATGAACGCATGGTTGGTTATTACTCATTGCATGGTCATACAGGCACAGGTCCAATCTGCAGTCCAGAGCTGAAAACGTAAAAATGCATAACACTGGGACCGTAAGTACTTAAATATCCAACGTGTGTTCGATTCGTGCCGGAAGGAGGATATCCAAACAGCTCTTCAGAAAACCGACTTTCACAGAAATGAACTGTGAGCTCACAAGGAAGAGATAATCGAATATTCGATAGGATTGTGTGCCGGAAGAGGCATTTGATTGGTTCTCTTTGAGAGGCTCATCTTGGAAGCCTGAAGTTGTCATAATGGTTCACAATGTCTGTGCCAATTCACCGTCAAGCCCGGTTGCCGTACGCCGTACGTGCCAGAAAATGCTACTGACAGCTCCGTTTGCCGTACGGTGTACGCGCATTGCGCATTTAAAGCTGTTGCGATTTTCCGACTGCCGTACACCGTACGCGCGCAATTCCCATGTAATTAAATGGGTTTTTTGCCGTAAATCCAGCGAATCGCGTCGTCTAAAATTTTCATCATCGGAAAGAGGAATAAACAGCGATTATTCCTTCAAAATCGGTCCAACCATTTTAAATTGGCGCAATTTTCAAATTTCCTGCTTTTTTGTTTTTAGTTCCTGTTGAAGGCACCTTTTTCGCGATCGCACGACATCTGCCGCCTGCCGAAATTCGAATTTTCGGGAAGCCGAAAGGCGTGCGATTTAGCAGACCATTATTTTACATGATTTGCTGCATTCGTTTTGAAATGGCGTCATATTGAAATTTCCTGTTTTTTCCAGTTTTTGCTCATTTTTGGTGCGTTTTTCAGTACCGTCAATGGGGCTTTTCTGAAAATGTGAGGCAAATATGAAAATCTATGGGGAATTTTGAAAATGTGTTGCTAACTAATTTTAATTAGTTCCTTGAGTTGAGCTAAAGTTTCTAATCAAAAAGATCATGTTGTTGATGATATATTTTCGGAAAAATAATGGGTTTTGGTTCTTAAAAAAACAAAATTTGGTTTTTCCTTTCCCCAGATTGGGAAACCCCGGGAAAAAATTTTTTTTGGTTTTTTTTTGGGGGGGGGGGTTTTTTTTTAAACCAAAAGGGGGGGCCCCCCCCCGGGTTGGTTTTTTTTTTTCCCGGGCAAGGGCAAAAAAAATTTTTTTTAAAAAATTTTTGGGAAATTTTAAAAAACCAAAATTGGTTTTTGGTTCCCCGGGAAAACCCCAAAACCCTTAAAAATTTTCCGGAAAACCCTTGAAAAAAGGGGGGGAAAAAAACAAGGTTTGGGGGAAAAATTTTTTCCCCCCAAAGAGGTTTTGAATTTTTTGAAAATTTTTCAAATTTTTTTCCTTTTCCCCAAATTTTTCCTTTCCCCCCCCAAAAAATTTTGGGGGTTTTAAAAAATTTTTTTTAAAAAAATTTTGGGGTTTTTTTTTTTTCCCCCCCCCCAAATTAATTAAATGGGTTTTTTTAAATTTTTTTTTTCCCCTTTTCCCAAAAAAAAAACCCCCTTTTTAAAAGGCCCCAATTTTAAAAAATTTTTTTTAAAATTTCCCCCTTTTGGGTTTTTTTTTTTTTTTTTCCCCAAAATTTCCCCGAAAAGGGGGGGGGGTTTTTTTAAACCCCAAAAATTTTTTTGGAAAAAAATTTTTTTTCCGTTTTTTTTTTTTTTTTGGGGTTTTTTTTGGGGTGTTTTGGGTTTTTTTTTTTAAAATTTTTTTTGGTTAAAAAAAATATATGGGTGATTTTATTGACAGAGAGCAGAAATCTGGCTTGGTTGAGTGGGAAATGCATGCATTTCTGCTTTTCCGTTTTTCGAAAATCCTTGCAAAAATTATTTAATTCCGGCGGAAGCGACATTCCGTGTTGCCGAAAATTGCGGAATACCATTGTAAAACCTGAATTCGTAATTCCGGGCGTGAGAGGTTAATCAAAATGGATCAAAATGTGTTATTAGTGCTGACAAAAAGTGACCTGCTGAAAAGTTGAGAAACATTCTGGTTCCACGACATCTCTGCTTTATGCAGGAACAATAATTGGGGCCAAACAAGCAGAGTTGTTGTTCTTTTCCTCCAGGCAATGCAGTCTGGCTCGACACTGAGACAGCAGCCAGAGCAATGCTGGCAATGAGCAAGCCAATCCTGGGCTGCAAGAAGACCTTGCCAACGAAGGTGGACAGGAGACGGTCAAATGCCGGAAGAAACATGGAGCATCAAGATGAAGCAGATGATGATGATGAAGTTGTGATGCTGATGCCTGAGGAAATTGAGGAAATGACGAAAGATCCTGGGGACGAGGATGAAGAAATGGACGGTTCCACGTTGGAGGTCTCATCGGCTGTTCCTCAACCCAATGTGGGTGCTATTCCATTGGATGGGGGTGAGTAGAAATAAACACCGCTCTTGATCATGCCAAAAATTGTAGAATGGTTTCATTCCTCTTTGTTGAATGGGATAGAGGAAAATGATGGGGGTAAGTGGAAAATGATGGGGTACCCATGTGGAAAATGATGGGGGTAAGTGAAAAATTATGGGGGTACCTAAGTGGAAAATGATCGGGGTAAGTGGAAAATGATAAGGGTACCTACATGAAAAACAAATACTCACATGTGCATTTTTTGCGCACTTGATCTCCGTGTGACTGTGCAGTTCAGACGAGTCAGACTGAGCTGCACAGTTTGACCCATCTGAACTGCACAGTCGCACAGCACCAGCGGCAGGGAACAATGTGTCGTCTGGCTCGAAAAAGGCTCCAGACCAGGGGCCGAAACATCGTATCCGAATATTGGTACTGGTACTGTCAATCCAAAAATGGCTTCCATTCAGGTAATTATGGGCTAAGCTTGGCATCATGGGTTCTATCATAGAACCCATGATGCCAAGCTTAACCCATAATTACCTGAACGGAATCTATCTATCTAATCCTGAGAAGACCTTCCATAATTATTCCAGTTTCTGTGAAGAAAGAGCCTGACGACAATGAGATGGTTGCACCTGTGAACGGTTGTGAACAACCAGAATCATCTGAACCAGCAACAGACGACGCTGACGCAGTGTCAATTTCAGATATCAAAATCCCCATCCCACCTGGGCTGTGGAGGCTGGGTGTTCCTCACCCGAAAGCAAGGGGGATCTTGCTGCGATTTGCCACAGTTGCCGACAAGAAGCCAACCAAAGGTGCGGAGCGGGTCAGCAAGTTCTATCGAAAGTACGGAAATCCAAATTACGGAGGTTAGTTCATTATTGGAATTGGCAGTACCTAAGCTCAGGCATGATGTACCCTTGCCATCGTTGCCAATTATTGAACACTTCCCCTCGCACCTTTCATCATCCCATTCAAAATCACTTTTCCCTGTCTCCTTCATAGACACGTTTCCACTCTAACTCTTCATTCTTTCCAACATAAACACTCTTCCCCGCTCCCCCTCCATAAACACCGTCCCCTCTCTCTCCCAGAAGTTTTGGCCTGTAACACCCTAAACTGATTAAGGGCATCCTTTTCGGTGTCACGAACAATGAATGAAATATATTAACACTTTCACAACAATCAACGGAAGACATTAAATGTGCAGACGGATCTTTGCAAACTTTCCAGAGTATTGCAGTTGGTTGTCATTGTCTATGGCAGTTGGTTGGTTGTCATTTTTACGGGGGGACGCACTTGCACGATCGCAGGGAAACATTTTCAGAAAACAGCTGTACTCGTTATATCTTAGCCTGCAATTGTGTCCCCTTTGGCGGCCCAGCATGCGGCACAGGGTGTACCTTTTCTCTGTCGGTCGATTAGGTTAAGCTTGGTTGGGCTGGGTTCGGTTGGGTTCGTGTGCAATTGAATAATGTAATTTAAAGATCACCTGGACCTAACAACTGACCTACCTGACTGTAAACGACTGAACACCACATTTTGCTCAAATTGCAATAAAAATAGCATAGGAAAAAATGAAGCAAGAAATAAAAAAATGCAAAAGAAAACCGCTGTAGACGTCAGAGGGGTACACATTTGCATGACACAGAGAAACGGCACACCCTGTGCAGAATGCTGGCGGGCGATAAAGGTGGAAAAATTGCACAGCTCAGGGTACAGCATTTTCTGAAAATATTTCTTTGCGATCATGCAATTATGTCCCCCATTACAAAAAAAAAAAAAAAACTTAACTAGTTTTCTCTTCTCTGTCCAATTTCTGTGTCCAGAAGTCGGAATGGTTTGGTTAGACTGGGTTAGATTCGGTTGAGTTGCTGTGCAATTGAAACATATCTTTAAGCAACCTAATCCAATCTTACCTAAACTGACCCGACCTGACCATAAATGGCAAAGAACGACCACACCCCACATTATGCTCAGCCCGCATTGAAAAATAGCATGAGAAAAAGTGAATCAGGAAGTAAAAACATGAAAAAATGCAAAAGAATAACAGTTCGTCAGTGTCTCAAGAAAACAGTCCATGATTACATGACACAGTGAAAAGTCATCCGATAAAGGGGGACACAATTGTACAGATTTTTTGAAACAAAATGTTTTCATGTGATCATGCAATTGTGTACCTCCTTTATAGGCGACATAACCCATTTTCTCTTGTTTACATTTTAAGGCATCAAAGGTCTGATCTCAACGTCACGCAAGCGCCGTTTCTGGCAGAAGAATTACGCACAGCGCATGGAAAACAGCACAGATGTTGAAGATGTCCGTTTCGGTGTGAAGCGTGATTTGGATAGGGCTCCACGTTTACCGGAAAGTTCCGAGCCTCCTGGTGGTGCCAGTGACAAGGAAAACGACGAAAATGTTGGGAATAAGAATCCCTGGGGACGAATTGCCCAGAACTGGGCATCAAATGAGAAACGGGGAACTGCCGTGTCTGGAGAACAGGATGCTGAAGACAGCGGGGGTGGTGATCAGGGGGACATCGAATTCAGCTTAATACGTGAGTCCTAACAATAACTGTCTGACATATGCAGAAATATACAGTTTGTCCCATGTGTAGAGCACACTGAAGATGGTGACAAGGAATGGCACCGCCAAAACGAAATCAGCCATTTTAATCATCTTTTGTGATTTCTTTATCATTTCAGAAATTAAAAAACAATTCCAGCAATTTTGGATTCGCAATTTTCCACGAAATATGAAAATTTCCATGAATTCATTGATTTCCACGAAATATCCCCCTTTTTCAGCTTTACATGCAAAAACGCCATTTAATTATGTGGCAAGAATATAGTGCACAAAAACATTTGAAAGACTCAGCTTTCTTTTGCTCTTTTATTATCTCTCAATCAGTGGATTTGCATCATTTTTTTGATGTATTGTTCCTGTGAAATTCAAAGTAGACACATTGTAAAATGACTGAAAATGCATTTTTGACAGGTTCTTGCATTTTTATATCCACCGCCAAATAACGAAATTCTTTGACTTTTGAGCGAAATTTTCCAAAAATTATCACCATTTTCAGCGTGCTCTACCCATGTGTTTGTTTTACCCATGTGTTTGTTGAACCTCGTGGGCAGCTTCGTGAGGCAATTCTTAGACAAAAATGTGCAATATCTTTTTGTCCTCCGATGACTTCTGGGTGACCTCCCCGAAAAAATATGGGACCTTTGGTGGACTGTAAAATTCTGCTACATTTTGAAGACACCAAAAATTTTCTGTAAGCCAAGCTGTAATTCAACGAAAATTGTCAAAGTGCGAAGTGACTGTCCGGTGCGTTCTGTGTGATGTCACTTCCTGCTTTTTTTGTCATTTGCATTGCTTCACAATTTGCTTTACCTGCTGAAAGTGTTTGGTGTCTCCAAAATTTCGTCGAATTTTACAGTGTAGGGTCCATGTTTTTTTATGTGGGGACTCCCAGAAGGCATCGGAGGACACGAAAGCCATCCTGCATACCTTTTTTGCCCCAGAATAGCCTCGGGAAGCTTCCCATAAGGTTTGACAGACTACTTACTGGACACGTAAAATCTTCACTGCCAAATTTCTCCCTGTCTGATATTTGTCAAGACCTCTTGACAAGGGGCTGGCCTGCCTCTCAATTTTGGTGCAAAAATTTTGATCACAATAATTGAGCTGTGGCCCTTATCGTATCCGTGAGGGCCTGCGAGTGCTGCGAGTCATGTGACATCATTGGCACACTGGCTATACTTCTGTAAAAGATGACCAAGTGGGTATTCGAACAATAATTTTCGAATCAATGCAAGAAAAAAATGTTCCAAAGTGTGGAAACCAGGAGATCGATTCACTAGTCTCCAATTCCAATTGGGCATTGTGGAATGTGATCTTTCGAAGGCCTCGCACCATCATCAACGGAACACAATCTGACGTCAAAATGTGATTGATCTTCATTTGGACTCCGTTTGTGGGCAGTTGGATTTACGGAGGCGCGAGCAGCCTATGAAATGCAGGGTTCTCAGGCGAACCTTGGAAAAACCTTGAATTTGACAAGTTTTTGGAAAAAAACTTTGAAAACTGCCATCTGCCAGCATCCCAAGAGCCTGTTATTGTTAGTAGCTTTGGCCTTTGAGGAACTCCATCTCCCATACCTCCCACCAGAGGCTCTGTCCCTTAAAATACTGCTTGAAATACTGTCAGGACAGCTCCACTTTTGAGACCTGTGATCATGGGTAGAGCACTCTGAAAATGGTGATATTTTTGGAAAATTTCGCTCAGAGGTCTAAAAATTTCGTTATTTGGTGGTGGAAATAAAAATGCAAGAACCTGTCAAAAACGCATTTTTAGAAGTTTCACAATGTTTGCTTTGAATTTCACAGGAACAATACATCAGAAAAA
>JASGXE010014963.1:0-12088 GCA_030068105.1 Sinentomon sp. SZTP_YWyxl
GGCCACTTTCTTCCAGCCTTGCGGAAACTCTCCGGACTGTATAGAATTAGCTAATAAGAAGAGAAAGGATCCTGTGTAATTCCTATAGGAAGGGTCCTTTTGCAGACGGCTTGGAAGGCCATCCAGTGCCAATGGCTTTCAGGACAGATCTGCGAAAGATGCTTCCTGCTGGCGTCGGCCATCATTGATTGCAGAGATTTGGTATAACTATTAGCGTTAATTGTCAGCGCAGTTCGCGTGTCAACTTGGAAATTTCCCCCAATGATTCGCATCCATTCCATCGTTACCATGTTGGCAGATTGGTGGTTTTCGTCGCCATGCGAAAAACATCCAATCGACTGCGGCTTTCCAATGGAAAACCCTAACAAAGCATTTAGGCATCTGTTTGTGCGGTCAAAACCAGCTGAACAAGTCCGTCTGCTAATTCTTTTTGAACATGTATGCGCCATCCAAGATGTTGGAAACAAGAGCCGAATGTTTAGTGTCATTGGAAATATTCGTGTTTGGTGTCAAATTTTTGGATTGGAAATTTTCGCACAAGCAGAATCTCCAAGGGAAGAAAATGATCATCCGGTGAGATAGAAACAGGCGGAAGATGAGCTGTAAAAAGCAAAACAATCCCGACTGACGTCGCTTCTGCGAAAAAAACCGGAAGCAGACTGAATTCGCCAATTCATTTCCGTTTTACAGTTTAATTCAACGATGGCTTTCGTCACTGCCTCGTCTGGGGCGATCACTCAAAAGTCCTGAGACGACTCCTGGATGGATTCCAAAACAGTTTTTGCATTATTGTTAGGCTTCATAAAACGAACCTTCTCGCACTGTTCGGCCGCTCGAAGATCAAGGCCTACAAAGCCCTTGTCCGGCCTCTCCTGGAATATGCCTGCAGTGTTTGGGATCCCTTTAATGTAGGCGAAATTCTCCTTCTCGAAGGAGTTCAATCTAAAGCTGCCAGATTTATTTCTAACACCTACGACCAAAAGGCTAGTGTTTCTCTATAATCAAGGAAACCCTGGGCTTGCCAAACCTGCGCGATCGTAGACATGTTCACCGCCTCTCCCTATTTCACCACATCATTAACGGTCAGTCAGGCTTATTAATGCCTGAATGTTATCGCAACCGCCCACCGAGATTTTACCATAGCAACAGCAAGGCTATTGCCAGACCCTTCTACCGCTCCAACCCTTACTTCAGTTCATTCTTCCCTAAAACTATTGCGGATTGGAACTCACTTCCAGAGAACGTGGTCCAGTCGCTCTCCCATAACACCTTTGTCTATAATGTTAAATGCTTGACAATTGATAATTTGCTGCATTGATTCCTTTGTTGTATCCTTTTCTTGTAAGAGTTCGGTGATGTTCATTTTTTTTTTCTTTTTTTTTTCTCCACCAAACATTGTATTTGTGGAGCAAATAAAGATTGATTGATTGATTACCATTCCATTATCATGTCATTTTCGACTGTTAGGGACTGCAGTGGCAGATCCAGCGGGGGAGCGGTAGGGGACGACCGCCCCACTCACTGGGCAAAATGTTGATTTTGCCAATTTTGGTGCAAAACAATATGCAATTTTAGACCAAAAATGAACATCAAAACTTCAAAAGTTCTTCGTCCATTGGCGGATTTCGCCTCTCAGATCCCATGTCAAAAGGAACTCGTTGGAACTGCTGGAGCTTGAACTCTGCTCCAGACCCCATATCGGAGGAGCGCCTATATGCATGCCACCCCCACCGCGAGACGCTGGATCTGTCTTTTAGGGTTTGGCATCAGCTCCAATTCTTATAGCGCATCGAAGCACGGCAGTTCGTACAAGTTGAGTTGTTCGCTTCAAACGTGAACTGATCTTTTCTGATCTTTTGGGCTGTCCAGGGACTTTTAACCGACCCTATGTATAAGCCAATATTTCAGTGGATTTTCCAAAACCGGATGTTTGATTCCGACCGTTCCACAACTGACGCGACGCGCGGGAGGGAGCTGCTGCTGTGGGAAAGTAATCCAATTGATTGATTCAGCCGCCTACGTTATGGAAGTTTCTGACTTTTTAGCGCTGGCTTGATTTTTTATTATTTTTCAGTGTCTGATCGGCGCCTTTAAACGTCGAAGCCTTATCTTTTTCATTTTTTCAGAGTTATTGGCAAAACTGGTGAAAAATTAAAGTTTCGCACTGACGGAAGTGATTTTGATTCCTCGTTATACACGGACAGTATTTTCATAAATTTTCGTCTTCAAGAATATCAATCAATAATATCCGGAGATATTCCTTCTGTGAGTTTGCTTTGAAACTTCGCATTATTGAAGCGGCCAGGGACGTGTTAGCCGCAAAGCTGACTTTAAATTCCCGATAGAAAGTTCTGTAATAACTCTATGGCGAGATGTATTGGACCTTGCTCTTGCCTTGCGCTGAGGAAGCCCGTTATGAACTTTTAGCGATAATCGGCAGTTTTTTCGTTGTTTTTAAACTCTGCTTATGACTATTTGTGGTTTTTAATCTGTTTGAATTTATATTTTTTTTTATCTCTGTTTGACTTCATGTTGTTTTAAACTCTGCTTAACTTATGTTATTTTTAAACTCGGCTTGAGTTTTTGTTCCTTTTAACTCTGCTATGCTATTTTTAATCTATATACCTACCTGACCTTATGTTGTTTTTTAAACTCTGCTTGACTTTGTTGTTTTTAAACGTTGCTTGACTTTTTGTTTTTTAAACTCTGCTATATGACTTGCTTATGTTGTTTTCAAACTCTGTTTGACTTTTGCAGTTCATGTAGTTTTAAAATCTGCTTCATTTTGTTTCGTCCTCGGAAAAGCGATGTGATTTCTCTTCCAATCTTTTGAGTGCAATGTTGAATGATCAGCCCAACAGCCCCATGGGACCTCAATCCATCGTATAACACGCACATCAATTTTAATATCAAAAACATCTTTTTAATAGCAGCCAAGAGTTGTTTGGAAATTTATCCCAGGCATTTAGTTATCTTAACAAAAAACCTGTACAATTTTAACTTCCTTTAGAACCTTTTTCATCCTTCTGCAAATAAACTATTTCCGGATTTAATTTTTATGTCTCGAAGCAATCCCCATATCTATGCACAGCCCTCCCGTAGAGAAAGCCTGATCTTACGCCCACTAAACCTTACGCTATCAAAGTTAGCACAGTTTAGCGAGAGTAAGAGGTAGGGAGAGGGGAGGGGGAGAGAGGGAGAGGGTGAGAGAGAGAGGGAGGAAGAGAGGGGGAGTAGCGAAATGCTTAGCCCAAAAGTCGGCGGGAGTGAAAAAAGTTTGCCACCGCGAGAAAGCGAAGGGATAAAAAATGGCTGATTTAGATTATTGCAGTCCCGCTTCTGATCGGATTCGCGACGCAGGGTTTATCGGAGGGAGAATAAATTTACGTCATAAACGTGCCAAATCATGGTTCAGCGGAGTTACCGGCACCGCGGCGATCGCGGGCCATTCACGGAAAAGGTGTTCTGGCTTGTAAAAGTTTTTAATGACCCGTTTTGCTGCGAGAGGGAGACCGGCAGCAATTAAAATACAAAGAGCATTCAGGGCACTTCGGAAAGGCCTTACGGATACTAAGGCTGATCCGAAATGAAGTTCTGGCCTGAAAAAGAGGATGAGCGGAGCCCCCGCTCAGTTACAAAATCCATAAAAACTAAGTGCCAATCCCGGTTTGGTTTAAAAGTTCTGAATCGCATCTCTCTGAAGTGAAATCGTAATCGTAAATTGGGCATAGGGTCTCATCCTGACAGTAAAAAAGTGCAACTAAAAACATGAATATTAAAGCGACGGGAGGGCACACTTAAGTCTACCTGCTGCAAGAGTCTTGAACAAATTCGCCTTAAAGTTTGGAAATGGTAGAGACGGCACTTCAGAAGTCAACCTCAGTTGAACAAAGGGCCCTTGATTGTTGTGCCAATGCGACTAATGAATTAAATTATAATAACCTAACAGATATTTAAAAATGACGTTGGGAGTCTTCATGATGAAGTGTTTTCCAGCACAAAAGGAAGTATTAAAGATAATTCAGATTTTAAGGAAGTCAATTAAGCATATTAAGCAAAGGAACGGACTTTTGCTGAGCATATCGACGATGGTAGTGAACAGCGATCTCCAATATTCAACACAATGGGAGAAATTTGTTGGATGAGCGACGGCACAATCGATTATTAATTGGGGCACCTTGCGATCGAAAATAAAGGTAAAGAAATAATTTGCAAGCAGCATAATAAATTGGCAAAACAAAAAAGGCGCACGCCAAGAAGAAAGCTGACAACTATATAAGCTACAGGCGGAGAGTGGTTGGCTTTAATTAGAACGAAAAGAAACAGCAAATTTCTCCAAAACGTCCGCAAACTCGGCCTGCGCTCCACATTTAGACAGGGCGTTACAAAACTGCCGTCGAAAAATTGTTTTATTTCTTCAGAATTGGGACCAAACTCATAACTCCCCAAAAATTATGTTATGTAGGTATTAGCAGTGTAACTGGTAATCCCAACAACAATCCCTGCAATTTATGCTATAGTCGTCTCTGCGAAGGAGGGGAGTGGTGTGCTGCCTTGGTGTTTTCCAGGTTTAAGCAACTGCCCGGGCGGCCGCAGCTGGAATGAGTTGTTCCCAATGACTGAAACTCCACACTATTATTCACGGAAGGATCCTGCTTTCCAAGATGCGGTTGTGGAAATATCAAAAAGATGTGGGAAGGTTTTATTTTTAAGAATGATCATTGATGAGTGGAACGCCTCCCACTCGCCTGCCACGCCTTTTCAGCACTTCCCATTTTCACAACAAAAGAATTTTGGAGAGGTTCCAGATAATTCAGTCGGCAAGCGAGTGGACGGTGTCCAAATTCACTCCTAAAAGGCAGTATCTGGTGTTCACGGTTCACATGTGGTTTTTTCTAACGACGGGAATTCAGAAATTCTCAGTCTCCTATATTTCACCCGCTCCAGCTGCTGACCTGAGGGTGAAATTTCTGCATCAAAAAATGCCGTCCGAAACCAGGCATGAAAACATCGGTGCTGAAAATTCTGTGACAATTCTGCATTCCACGCCTACGCAGTTTAAAGAACAAAGTAAATGAATTCGGCTCTTTACTTGAGTTACACGAGCCTGATGTTATGACTTGTACAGAGACTTGGTTTTCCGAGGAAAATAGAGATTCTGAAATTTTCCCCGATGGCTGGAATATTTTTATAGAAGTGATCGAAATGGAAGCGGAGGAGGTAACGGTTTGGCTGTTAAGCCAAGTTTAAAATTGCACTGTTCTCTTTGTTCATCCTGTAGGTATATATGAATTTTTGCTCAGTCTCATTTGTTCGGGTGATAGCTCAGTCAGTTCAGCCTTGTTGTGTAGCTTACCGACCGCATGATGTCTAGGAAGCCTTATTTCGAGGCTCCTGATGATGGCCTTATGCGGTTAAAAAGAATGGATCTTGAAAAATGAATCTTGAGAAATGGACCGTGAAGCGCTTCCGACGTCAGCAGCTCTATTGACCACAGTGATGCTTGGAGAACCACACAAAGTTTCAATCGACACAATAGAAATACCCGAATAAGACGGATGGATATTTTACGCCATTCGCGCACCGATAGGCCGCCACCCTTGAACAATCTTACCAGCGTAATCTGTGAAATCTAAAACAAATGACGCTTTAATGATTCTGCGTATAGGTACTTCTTAACGTGAATATGCAAATAAATATGCCCCATTTCAATGGATCCCATGCATCAAAATCAACCCAATCATTGTTTTGGATATTTTCAATCAAAGCTTGAGGAAGAAAAGATTGCTCCTTAATTGGCTGGCGATGACCAGTTGATTTCTCTTGTTGTGCATGCTTGGTGGGCCACGATCACGTGTTTCCGTAGATAACTATAGACGAGCCAAAGCAGTGCCTTCTGTTGGAGGCACTGATTCTGTTGGAGGCACTGGTCACAGATATCTGTTGGAGGCACTGGCCAAAGTGATCGGCAAAGATGTTCTTGCAATGTGACTTCATTGCGGGAAAAGGCAGCGAACAAAACAGTCCCACAAAAATCGGTCTGATATCAGTGCACAGTGGGACTGGGCCGCACACATGATTTAGTACATCCACCAGGCATGCATGGAATTCCAAAATTGACTAAATAATTAAATGTGATAATTTTATGATCAATGAAATGCAATGAAGCAGTAAGGCAAAAAAAAAAGAAATTTTTATTCTCACAGCAAAGAAATGTTTTTGGAAATTTTCACCAGTGGCAAAAGAAGACCACTCTTTCAAAGAGTCGTGCCAGTTCTTCACCGTTTTCGTGACATTTGTGCCACCAAATGATGGCATATTCAAGCATACCTGAATAACTGCCACATGCATGCCCGCGAAAATTCTTCGAAATCTGTGACAAGTTTGGTGACATCATAATCACTGTGGCGGATATCTGCCACCATTTAAAAGTGGTCCTCTTTTGCCACTTCTGGTGAAATTTGCCATCTATTTATTTCCGGTGCAGCGACATGCAGTTTCGTCGTCTCAGTTAAGTGCAGGCTGGGCAAAGTCAGTGCAGTGCCAAATTAGATTTTGCATATAACGCAAGACATTTCCCATTTTTGAAAAAAAGTCTATTCTTATCACAAACATTCTCAGCTATACTTCTTGCAGAATGCATAGGGATAAATATTTTTTGAAATGCTAATTCGTCATAATGTCACCATTCTCGCTGAAGAGCACAAAAAATCCTGCAATCAATCATACTGGATTTGCAGAGCGAGCGGCGTTGCATGACAGGTCGCATCTGTGCATGCCCTGCAGAATTCTTGCGTTGTTTTTGCAGAAGGGAATAAACTATAGCTTTGAGAAAAACTTTGCTGTGCAAGGTTTTACCGTATGGAAAAAGAATCAAATCCAATTTCTTCAGGGAATCGCAACACGATAAAACAGGAGACGCCAAACAGATTCAGCAAAAGTCCGACAACATTTCAACATGGCTTGGTGTAACTTCACGCCTTACACGAGTGCACTCGCGTAAAGCGTGTATCTACAGGTATATCAGGTCGAAAAGGCTGCGTCTTGTGGATGGTATTCTTCGAGCCCGAATGTCCAATATGGAGTTTTGATTTTAACAAGCGATCTCTTAACGCGAACGTTTCTGGACTATTGGCATTTTCCGCATTCGAATATGGGTACAGGAAAGGTACGAATATAAGCATTGATGCACAAAAATGGGTTACACCATTTCTGTGCATCAATGCATTTTTGTGCATTTTGTGCATTTTGCCAAAAAACGTCCCAGTGTATAAATACAGGGTGAGGCGAAAATGACCGGACAGATGGCCGGACTCGCCAGAGTTGTTCTAAGCATCTCGGGCGTGATCTGTGCACACTGGTTGGTGATTGCAAGCCGTAACTCCTGCACATTATCTCCTTGAACTTCCTCATATGAGCTCCGATACTGCGCTTTTGCTTGGCATTGGCTTCTCCGGGTGGCGCTCGTGGAAAATTGAACATGCTTCTCGAATGGTGTGGTGGTTTTTGCCCATAATTAAAACCAGCTCGACACGGTCCTTAGTTGACCAAACCATTGTCTATCACCGTCAACGAAAAAACAACTTATGAAAACCAGAAAATACAGACAATTAATTAAATTGTCAGCCTCCGCATCTGTCCGGTCATTTTTGCCTCACCCTGTAGATTAGTATGAGTACATGGCGAGTAGCGAATGAAGTTACAAATTTGCAATTAATTATGCAAACATAAAAACAGCCGTGATAACAAAAATAAAAATTATACCTAACAATAAAATGTTCAAAAATTAAAAAGGACAAGCATCTAAAACAGAGCGGAATGAAACAAGGAACATCTTTGTCGCTTCTGGTTGAAAATGTGAAACGTTTCTGTGGAAGAAAGCGTATTCCAATCTTTTAGAGCTCTAGGGTAGAAAGAAAAGCGAAATATTGTTTTTTTTGTGCCATTATGTTATAAATACATTAGAATTTATCAGAGGAATTTTTAATTGTTCATTTCAAGTGGCATACGGCTTTGTGCTCGCGAAAGTCAGGAACGAAAAACTCACACAGAATTCGTTGTCTACGAATATTAGCCTCTTGAATATCTCATTTTGAACGGCGGATCAAATGGCAATATTCAAGTTCACAAACCGGTGACCAATGGCAGGCGCAACACTTGTGTTTTCGTCACGTGATGGCGACAAGCCAACTGTCAAAAGACGCTGCTTATCCTTTTTTTCTCCAACCCTTCAGGTTCATTCGCGAAAAATCGACGTGAATATCTGGCATAATTGGATTGTAACCCCCTTCCAATATAACCCAATCAATTAATCAGACCATGCATGGTTAACTTAAATGCTGCCTTATAGTTCGTTATGGTCCCCTGCGATTGAAAGAATGTTGCGGTGTTGAGGTCAATTATTGATATTTGAAAAAAATAAATTAAGAGGCGCGTGAGGTTTGTGGCGAACGGCTCTTTTTCTGGATGCTGCAGGTCAAGACGCTGAAAAATAGCGACGAAATAAATATGATAACATCGCGTGTTTTTCCCATTAACTGTTGCCTCCTAAACTTTCTTTATTTTTTGCAGTGTTTTCTGGAAGGCAGTGCTTTCCAAGGTTTTCCCGAGGTTTCCTTTTGACGGTGAAAAAAGAGGACCTTTCATTTTTGCAGCAATGAGTTTTGTAAAATCCAATTTTTTTCGTTTTGCTACTATGCAGCTCAATCTTAACGACACAGAATCTTTTAAAAATACAGAGAAATTGGGCATTTTGCCGGACTTTCGAAGCTTGGGACATTGTGATTCCCAATCTCGTGTTTGCGGCATTTTCCGTCTTGCGGCGCATGTTGTGCTATTGTAATTGCATTGCCCTTGCTTCAAAATCCTGAAACAGTTTTTCTTTGCCCGGAATTTTTAAAGCTTTGCCGCAATTGCAAACTAATGACAATAAAATAGGTACTCGAACAAAAAAACATGCAACACAAAAACCCCAAAGACCAAAAAATTATTACCGAGCTTTGCTAAATTCTGCGCAATTTTATGGTTTGAGGGGACACATCAAGAGGGCAAATTTTGGATTCGGCAAACACTGTTCGTAGAAGAAAGTGCCGCGCCAGCGAGCTTTTCAAAATTCCACATATTTTATGCAAGTGCTGATGACGATGCACTTCCGAAGTGCAAATTTTTGATTCAACGAACGTTAACAGCGGAGTGATCATGACGAGGGTAACGCTAACTCCGAGCTGCGAGGTAAATATTTTCCATCTGCTCCAATGGAAAAAATTTACCTCGCAGCTCGGAGTTAGCGTTACCCCCGTCATGATCTCTCCGCCGTGAAAATATGTGCTTCCCACCGGTCGCAAACTTCCACAATTTTCTGTTGGAGGCGACACTTCCATGGAATTGAATATAGACAATTCGCCAAAAGATTGAATAGACAACTCGTAAATTCATCATTGTTTCTACTTCATCCATAATCACCATACCACAAACGATCATCTCGACCACGATTACAAAACTTTCATGAACGCAGTTTCAAGCATAGCACAACCTAGACATAACCTCTCAATCAATATCCGGTTTAAACCGCAAGAAACTTCCATCGCGGTCGCTGTGACTTTCGCAAAGCACTTTAGTAGCAGCCCACATGCGAAATTGCCTGTCAGAACGCGAAGAAACCGCATCCTGCCTTTCGAAAACTGCGGCGGTTTTTGGCGATGGTCGCAAATTTCGGCGGATGGGAAACAGCGGAAGGCTTCGCTGATCGCTTTCAGGAACTCGGCTCTCGGACGAGGAGAGCCCTTGCGTTTCTCCCAGTTTCCCGCGTGAAGCCTTTATCCCGGCTCGGCTTCACGGCGTCCTGCGGTTCGTCCGAAGCGGCGCTCGGCAGCTGCACGACTGGCCGTTGAAAACCCGAAACTTCGAGGATCGAATCTGATCTCTCACAGCACAAGCACACGGCAACGCAACAATGAGACTTCGAATTACGCATTCCTCACCGCTCCCATCTCAGAGCTCAGACGCTTCCTCAGCTCCCATTGCTCCCAATGGAAACCCCCACGGACTGGATATTCGTCCACGAGCAGGAAGATCTTTTGTCCCGTCTTTTACCCCCCTTTATAAATAGGGTTTTCATGAATTAAATTCTTTGTGTGGATGAAATTCTAACGAATACATTCATTTAGATAGGATAGATGCAACTTTCTGCATCTCAGGAAGACGAAACACGGTTACACTGGTAAACTATGCGTCAAAACGTTGGCGGGTTGTGTTGATGGAAACGAAAGAAGTTTTGGCTCCGACCTGGGCTATTTTAAATTGTATTCTTTTGGATCTCCCAACTCTTTCTTGGTCAGTGGGTCGATATTGAAACCTTCGCAGCGCAAATTCATACATTATTAACGTCTCTCGTGTTTGCCAGAAGCCAGACAGACTTGTTCCTGTGTCTACGGATCCCATAGTGGTCTCATGGCGCTTCCTTCAAAAATAGAATTCTGGCCAGTTTCAGGCGCAGGCCGAGATGCCCAAACAAATCTGAAATTATCCTTGCCCCATGGCAGGCAGGGATGAGGGAGAGCACCCAATCCGAAGGCAAGATGAAATGGAATCTGCATACAATGGTGCAACACCAATTTGTTCACCAGTTTTTCATCAGTTGTGGTTCCAAAATTTGAGAAACTGCATGGGATCTTTTAAAATCCACATGCACTTATACCAATACATGAGTCATCTCCAAAGAAAAATAAAGAGACCGGGCCTGCAGACACATGAATGAGCCTTAGCATTCTGCTGTAGACTATTCCCTTTCACAATTTTTATTGTCGTTTTTCGAAGTAATCCTCTTCCCAATGTTCCGTGGCAAAGCTCTCACTCTTGGGTTTCATTGACATTTCAGCCCAATTCGATTTCGTGCCCCTGAAGATGTATTGGCACTTCCGTTTGGGCTTGCGAAACTCATGTACGCAAAGAGCCAGGATTTAATCTTTTTATGCTACAATTTTCTTGCTCCACAGTAAAACATTTCACCGTTGCTAAAAATAAAAAGCTATGGATTCTGAAGCATCTCTTCTCTGTGAATCTCAACCTGCACCTCGTTCAATACCGGAATACCCAGCGAAGTTATGACTTACCCCTTTTCGTGTTGAATAGCCGAACTGAGAGCCATGCAGAGGACGCACCTGGCCTCCCCAGTCCTCTGGGCATCGTGGACACATTTGCCACCTGAAAACACAATAATTCTTCCCCTTCCTTTTCTAGAGGCATAAAGGATCAACCGTTGCAGTGCCCTTCTGCCTAAGCACTCAAGAGCATCATGCTTGCATGTGTCCTGTTGATAAACTGTGCAGGAATAAATAGAATTTTTATGAAATATGGGGGCTCGCTCATTGCCACAGCGATGGCCGATGCCTGCGTATGGTTCAAAGTACTATGAATTGTTTGAATGGTGGGTTTACGCTGGAGAGCAACGCTTAGAATTATTGGGGATGTTTAGCACAGACATTAATGTACAGGTTTCTCCCAAAAGGTCTCAAAGCATACAGAAGTACAACTGACACAGGCGCCATTCTCAAAATGGCAACTGCCGCAAGCGCAAATGGCATTCGTGTAGCGCGAGGACCTGTGATTGAATGGTCCCTGACCCATGTTGCATATCTATGACCTGTGTTAGCCTGTTAACGGAAATCTCCCACATCGTCGAAGAACTAAGGTGTTTTATAGAAACTTTATAGCCATTCGCTTTTGCTGAGTGTGTAATGATTTGAGATCAAAATGCAAATTCAAATTTTAATCCAAAAACCTCGTGATTTGATCAAGAATGAGGTTTGAATGATGATGAAGCTAGATTTTTGTGATCTTTTTGAAAGAAATAGCATTCAAGAAGTCTTCAAATCCTTTGAAATATTCATTCACTCCGGGGTTACTTGGAGAAGGGCTTGCATTCACTTTTTCCCAGCACAAATGCAAGTATTCTGACTCAGGAAGGCGGTTTCGATGAATTCAGGATTCGGTTGCAGACATGATATCGTCGAAAAATTTCTTCGTCCGCCGAAGTTTTTTTGGGGGTTCAGAGAAGCAAGGAGAAGATGCTAGAGTAAAAACGGGCATG
>JASGXE010014964.1:0-11869 GCA_030068105.1 Sinentomon sp. SZTP_YWyxl
ATGCATCTTTCAATGCAAAATGGAAAAGGAATAAGCGTGTCTGGCATAAAGCTCATTCCACTTGAAGATATGAGCTGAGAATGCTTGACACTCTTCCATTTGTATACACAGAAAAACTTTAATTTCTATGCCGAGAATGAATTTTTCGACCGAGTTTTCATTGTTGACGACCGAGTTTCCATTGTTGAAAGAATTCTGAATTCACTCTGAGCACACTTGGGAGCATTCTCAGCTCATATCTTCAAGTGGAATGAGGAGTAGAAATGGAAGTGTCAACACAAATATCCATTGAATTGCGGCTGTTGATTGTATGTACGGAGCCATTCTAAATACCCGGGCCACAGGCGATTTTTTTCAGACTTTTTAAGCAAGCGGCCATGTAATTCCCCATTTCGCATGCGCCGCAAAACACATTACACGAAGGAATGCCTTTAACAGCTCTTACTATACATAGATGGGGAATAACATTGCCCAGTGCTTCAAAAGACTGAAAATCTCCTATGGCCTGGGTATTTTGAATGTCTTGAGTATACAGGTTGTCCCGTAAATCAGCCACCGAAATTTCAGAATAGATTACCCAGGACCATACAAATCGAAATTAATCAGTGGAAAAAAGTGATCCGACCCCCCATTTCTGAGTTATACCCCCCCAAAACCCCCCAAAATGGACCCTTTTGGGTATTCATGGGGGAGGTAAGATTTCATCATAGAGCAGTCAAATTTTCAGGACAGGTTCTATGAAACGAGAAAAACAAAAAATGTTCAGTGACGAAAAACCGTCCGAGCCCCCAATTCCACGCAGTGTCCCCCAAAAAATCCAAAAAAGCCCAATTTTGGGGTTGTTTTGGGGAAACTGACATATGGGGTTGGGGGTCATCGCATAAACGCCATTTTTCTAAGGCAGATTCCCAAAGGTACACGGATCAAAAAATGTTCAGTGGACAAAAGTCCTACGACTCTCTATTTCCACGCAATAGCCACTCAAACACCGCTAAAAAGCTTCTAGTTCTCAGAGGGTTACGAGTGTTACCATGGTAACGCGCAATATTATCATGGTAACACTCGTAACCCTCTGAGAACTAGAAGCTTTTTAGCGGTGTTTGAGTGGCTATTGCGTGGAAATAGAGAGTCGTAGGACTTTTTTTCCTGTATACCTGAGGGTGAGCTGCAATGGGGGATACAGACTCCGCATTTATTGCTCGCATTGGTACATCAATGAATCCTTTTTGGGGAAAAGGGCATAATTCCATTTTTATGTGTCCGTACTTTTCTATAGGAACAACGGCATAATTCATGTATTTATGTCCTTTTCCAGAAAAAAAGTTTTAATCATGCACAGACTCTATAGATCCATTTGGAGTCAGCACAAATGTGCCTTTTGTAATGTGATGCATCACGCAGGGATGAACATTCATGGGCGACATCGAACCCAGATCCGGGGAAAAATTATGCCCTTCGTCCCAAAAAAGGATTCATGTGACTGCAAACCAAATTTTAAAGGAGAGAATCGGACTGCCATTTCGTGGTTTTTTGTCCTTTCCGTTGCTTCACAATTTGGTTCATCTTAAATTTTTGGTGACTTCAAAACGTCTTCGAATTTTGCAGTGTAGAATCCCATGTATTTTTCCAGGGAGTATAGGCACCCCAAGAAATCATCGGAGGACAAAAAGTCATTCTACATTTTCGCCTTACGGCCGTGTTCCCCATTGCAACTCACCCTCAAGTTCAACTGAATAACCAGTTCAATAGATATAGATTTGTGTTGCCAAAATTTAATTTCCATGCACAACAATAATTCCTTTTCCATTGTTGCGAAAAATGATTCCATCAGTTGAATTGGCTATTGAGTTGAACTTGAGGGTGAGTTGCAATGGGGAATACGGCCATTAGAGTTGCGTCAGGATGCTGCCTGCTAGGTGTGGCAAACCACTAACGGGACACCTTGTATATGTGCAAGAAATAACTGAGAAAATATTTGCCTGCCAGTACGGAGAAGTGGGAATGTGAACATGTTAACAGCGAAAACAAGAACAAAAAAGAAATCATTCATTATTCAGTTACATCATTCAACATTCAGTGAAAAGAAGTTTATTCAGTCAAAAGAGGAAAATAATTTGATCATTCAAAGAAGAAAATATTCAATCAAAATGAGAAAATATTTGGCGATTCAAAAGAAGATCAATATTCAATCATTCAACGAAGAAAATAGTTTTTTTATTTCAGTCGAAATAAGAAAATATTTGGTCAATTATATTTGGTCACTTATCGGTCATGTTTAACCGCATTCAAATAAGGAAATACTTCAAAGAAGAAGAAATCTAATCATTCAGAAGAAAATATTTAATCATTCAAAACAAAAAAAAAATATTCGGTTATTCTATCCAAAAAAAGAATTTGTTTTTAATCGTTCAAAAAAGAAAACATTTAATCATTATTCAAAGAAGAAAAAATAACTTAGAGAAAAAGACCATCCTGTAATTTTCGCGCGTGACATTCAGAACAAGTGAAAATTAAGGCAAGACATTTACAAGCAGTAAAATTTGACGCAGAGAGAAATCATACAAAAATCCAGAAAGAAGAATTTATCCGTTCAGAAGAAGAGAAATCAATCAGTCGGCAAAGAAGAAAAAAATCTTGCGTGATTTTTTTCGTGCCATTGAAGACAAGCGGAAATGTGGAAAAAAATGCAGATTAAATTAAAAAATAAAAGAAAATTATTTAAACATTCAAAAGGAAACAACAAAGAAAAGCAATGACAATGCATCAAGAGGAAACACAATTTCATCATTCAATTGAAAAATGGCTATCCCATATTTTTCGACAGAAAATCAAGAGACGTCAGATTGTACAAAACGCATGCATAAGATATAGCATTTTTGGTACACACACGAATTAACACATAGGGGAAGATGTCATTGTAGAGTCATTCCATTAGCAATTCAACAATTCAATCACAATTCTATCGAGAATATTGTGTTAAATGCGGGAAAAATTTTACCAACCAAATTTGAAAGAAATTCACAAAAGAAAAGAAAGACAGAAATGGCTAATGGATATAATATAATGACTACCACAATCATGATGACTACAAGAATGACTACGACAATGCAATAGCTTATAATGACCACTGCTTAGTGACGTCATTTTAAAAGAGCTTCGGAATGACTGCTGTTGTAGTTTGGCCAGTGCGTATCACGGACGAAACACCCACCGATCTGATTGAATCAATAATTTCACACGACCAGTGAGTAGTTTCGCCCGCAACAGAACAACTGGTTCACCCAGTCAACTGCGATCGCTTCTTGATATTTGCGGCAGCTGTGGCAGCGCATCGGGTATCTGTTGCAGCAAGACCACACTGCATAACCGAAGACCTGATTCTCTTTCATTTTTTTCCATTGTTGCCTTGAAGCAAAAATGATTCGGAAAATCGCCACCAGAGGCGCTGTGGGGCCAAAAAGTGGCACGGAAGCGCAGAAAGCATTGTTGCGATGGTCAGCTGTGTGTTGGCTGAAAATTTGAAATCGTCAGTCGGAAATTGTTGCTGAGTGAAAACAATGGGCCGATTTTTTAAACGAAGCCCATCTTTTAGGCCGCGGATTCTTTTTATTTTGTGTACAAAATTGCATTTAAAAAAGAAACAATCCGCGGCCTAAAAGATGGGCTTCGTTTAAAAAATCGGCCCAATATGCTTTTGGTCCCAGAAGAGCGCCTCTAGTGGCGATTTTCCGCATCATTTTTGCTTCACGGGAACAGTGGAGAAAATGAAAAAGAATAAGGTTAGTTAGTGCAGTGTGTTCTTGGTTGCAGATGGCCGCTTGTCGTCTTCTGGAAGCTGATCGGTTGTTTGTTCATAGTTGATCACTGATGATCAGGTGTTGGTCCAAGGATTGCTCTTTATTTCATCCGTTTCGTCCCTTTCCTGAAGGCCCGGCCGGGTTGTTCCGCGTGCAGTAACTCCCTCCAGTTTCAACTTTTCTCCGCTGATGTGATCACATCCCATTCCGAGAATTCTTCTTTCCATGATGGCTTCCACGTTCCACCGCGGCTATCAATGTTCTGGGCCCAGTTTCCTGTCCACTTTGTCCTGGATCGGCCCCATGCATGACCCGTCGAAACCTCTTCTGAAAAGTGTTTCGTGAGTGATGGCGCTGCGAGATGCTCGGTGATTTCTGAGAAACTTGGTTGTTTCTATAAGAAGCTCGGTGATTTCTAATTCGAAAGAATTATCATCAAAAATAAAGAAAATAAATAAATTAGACAAGGAGAGAGTATTTTTATGGACCTACGCAGCATTAAAACGGGACTCTACACACACTAAATTCCAATGTTACAAATGAAGCACCAAAATTTAACTGAGGCGATAAAATTAGAATTGAATGATTTAAGAACGCTTTCAATATCAATTGCATTTAAGCACATGAGAGCTTCCATGTCATGTTGAGTCGTTTTTTCGTCGTTGTGTTGTTCAGTCAAAAAATGAGTCGTTTTTTGCGACTGCTCCAGTTTTTTTGACCAGCGGTGCACTTTTCCGGCTTTTAATGCTGATAAGATTTTGTGATTGGACTTTGCAATCAGCATGTGCATGTGGATACGCTAACTTCGGGAAAGTTTACTGGGCCTAAAAGGCGGATATCAAGCAGTGGGTTGACAGCAAGCAAAGCGTTTGGGTTTCAGTGAGCTTCGGTCAGCTTCAATTAAGAAACTAAGCAAGAGGAACCACAAATCACGAGTTTCTAAAAAAATAATTTTATAGACTTTTTCCGATTTTGTGCTTTCTTTCTGACATACAAGCTCTTTCCACTTGAAGATATGAGCTGAGAATGCTTCCCACTCTTCCATTTAAATGCACATAAAAACTTTAATTTCTCTGCCAAGAATGAAGTTTTCGACCAAGTTTTCATTGTTGAAAGAATTCTGAATTCACTCTGAGCACACTTGGGAGCATTCTTAGCTCATATCTTCAAGTGGAATGAGGAGCAGAATATATTTTAGCGTTTGAAGGGACCCAACGTTTTCATGTGAGTTACGAATACCCCAGAATTCATCGGACGAGAAAAAGCCACAAACTTTTATTGTTCGGAATGGTACTACAGCAGTGTCCGAAATCATCGATTTTTACACATTCACACCTCACAAGCCAACGCTCAACACCATAAACACACGCTTCCAAAATACGCTAAATTACTGTATCGTTATTACAAAATCTCAATTCTGCTGAATTGAGATTTTAAAATTTTTTTATTTTTTTACCCTTGTTGCAACGTGACGAGTGACACTATTATTTCTATGATAGTCACGGAGGCAACACTAAAATGGGAAGAGCGTGTGCATGCTAGAATTAATCGTGTGTGGTAATAATTTTTTTAAATCCCAGATAAATATGGACGACTTCCACAAACATTTTTTGCATACAATTTGCGATTAAAATGAAAAATACAATTTTGAAAGATCTAAGATGACACATGAACAATAGCGAACAGATCTTCAGGGCAAGATTTGAAAAATAACGTGGCAGTTAATTGACAACGATAGAACTGATATTGGACTGTGACAATAAAAAATTCAAATTCAATCCTTAAACTGTGATAGCAGAAAGCACATAAGATCAATTCAAATGTGCAAAATAAATACCTGTAGGTATATGGGATGAAAAAACATAAGCACGGGTCACTCAAAATATCATCGATATAAAATAAGAAAAGCAGTGGCCCTATTGAGCTCCCTTGTGGAACTCCGGAGGTAAAATCAGCTCATCGTAGACAAATTCTCCCACCGAAACAAAAGCCCTTCTGTTTGACAGATATTATTCCAAGAGTGAGATGGGAACTGGAAAATTGGCAGCAGCAAGCTTCCCTATCGACCTTGTCAATTGCCTTCTCAAAATCAATGCAGACGGCATCCAGCTGTTCTTTCCTCTGCAGACTGAGAGAAATCTCATGAACACCCAATAAATTAGCTGAGTTTCGCAGAATTTTTACACTTAAAACCCGAAACACAGCAATTTTTCAAAAGTCTTTGAAACGCTGGGAATGAGAGAAATAGGCCTGTACGAGCAATTCAATGCATTTGAGCCACAACCTTTCTTTGGAACCGGAACAATCGTAACCTCTCTCCACTGATCAGGAAAATTACCCGTACGAAGTATCCCCTCAAAAATGAGCCCCATTGCAGCAATATGATTTTTGGTTCAAATGTTTAAAGAAAGCCAACGGGATAAGATCAGGGCCCGCCACTGCTTTCCTTGCACACAATCCATTAATTCAACGAATTATTAAAAAACATTAAAATACTTTGTAATTATGTCCTCCACATGACCATCCAACTTCGCAATCGGCAGTTACCGAAAATTTAAGTCGATGGAGTATCACTCTGGCAAAAATTACCACCGAAGGCGCGGACAAGTGCATTCTCCTTCCCAACTGACGATTCTACGGGGCACCCGTTCTCATCCTGTAGTTTTTTGACACTAAGAATGTCCACTCTTTTTCCTCCTAAAAAATCCAAAAACCGCGTTGAATATATGGGGAAGCATCAAAGGAGTTTACGTATCTTGAAAAGAGTCTCTTGGGAAGAGGATGGCGGTTTCACTTTTTACGAATAACTTCGTGCGAAACCGTGTGCGCAATTTGCGCAAACGCGCATTTTGCGCGCCGCACAGGCAGTTATTTCCAGGGAGTATTCCAACCACCGAAAGAAACCCCCCATCAGATCAAAAGCTGTCATTTGCACACACTGGTGCATTGCGTGTTGCATGTGCTTTGATTTTTGCAAACGTTGCCATCTTGGAAAGAGCTGACGTCCAAACCTGCGGGTGATGAGTCGATATCAATAGCATTGCTATTGATATCGACTGTTTTGCTTGCATCGGACACGATGCAAGCAAAACAGTTGTTGGCATATTGTAATTATTGTATTTCAGGGGTTTTCCCCGTAATCATACACAACACACAAATCACCTTTCAAAATTCACAAAAACGGAAAATTCAATGATAGGAGTCCGTCGAAAACAAGGAGAGTAACCTTTGCATCAAAATCGCAACACTTCAAGCTGATCCATGGCATAAAACGAAAAAAAACGCAAGGATCACTTTTTCATGCCTCCATTTCGGGTAAGTAATGTCGGATAATTTTCCAATTAGATTAGCATTTGGATGGAGGAGAACATATTTTTATCAACCATGCATCGTCCATTCCCGACCTCTCGACCCGTCCTCTGAACCCTCCCGACCTCTGGTGGAGGTCATTTCTTTTGTAAGTTACCTCCACGAGGATCCTTCGTTCAATGTGCCCACAGAAAATCCACTGAGATAATCATTTGATCCAGTGAATAGACAGAATTTTATTTCAAAACAAAAACTCGCAAATTGCTTCACACAGCAAAATCACAAAATTCCAACAGGCATTTTACAAACGTAAAGTCAATGCAGACCATCACATATTTCAATCACAAAATCACAGCTAAGCATAGCTGCTACACGGTCCGCCAAAATAATGCAAACAGAGTTCATTACTTTGACTCAGTCGCCATTTCGAATCATGCGCCGCGAAACATCATGACATTCGTGTAAGGCGTGAAACTGCATCAAAACCTGTCTTTTTTGGATGGCCTCATTCATAATGATTCACCAGCATGCAAAATCATGCACGCGTGGTTGCAATCATATATGCAATGTTTGCAAACACAAACTTGCAATAATTTGAAAAAAATATTGCAATGTTTGTAATCATGTTTGCATAATGACTCATATTGTTGCAATAGTTTGCAAAAATGCTGCAATGTTTGTAATCATGCATGCACAATCATGTTTGCATAATGATTAGTGCACAATGATTTATCATGCATGCAAAATCATGCACATGTTTGCAATCATGCAATGTTTGCAATCATTACGAGTAAGTTGCAATAATTTGCAAAAAATATTGCAATGTTTGCAATCATGCATAATTATGTTGCATTATCATGTTTGGGTGCAATTTTTGCAATCGTTTGAGAGAACAATAAGCCGTTATGGGTACAAGAGAAAATGGCTACCTAGGCTATTCCGCTAGGCTATTTGCTAGGCTAACTGTACGCTTCATATCCGGGTTCACATCCGGGTGACATCCGCCTTACATCCGGGTTGTGCGTGTGCCAAGGACCAAATACCACCGATGACTCATTCATATGGTTATTGAGGCTGCTTCACGTGTCCGTATCCGGCTTGGAACTTTCGCGGACAGGATTCAAACATCCGGGTCATAGATCAGGTCATAGATCAGGGAATAGCCTAGGTAGCCATTTTGTCTTGTACCCATAACGGCTTATTGTTCTCTCGTTTGGTCCGAAACTAGAGAATTGGGTACCGTTGATCCTATGGATGGGGCCCACAAATTTTACAACAGCTTGATATGAATATGTCAAAAATTGCAGAAGCTCCACCGTTAGAAGCTCGCAGTTACCTGGAGGAATTTTAAAAGCACTGGGTAACACTGGGGTTATCCAATTTCAACAGGGGCTGATGCACTTTCATGCCATACACGAATTTCATGATGTTTTGTCGTGCATGTTGCCATTGACAGCAAATTGCGCCCGAGTTCATCATGAACTCATGTAGGTGTCTCGTACAGTCCAGTACAGTGTAGTCTAGTACCTACAGTATAGTGCAGTATGTGACTCGTACTGTCACATAAACAATAATGAGTCCCTTAGATTGGATCATGGGAGTCATTGTTTTTTATTCTGTGACTGTACTTACAACATTGTAAAACTTGTAAAATTTCTTACAACGTATTGATAAATGTAAACATTTCTAAGCACACGAAACAAAAGGGCAGGAATGCAAACTCGAGGAATAGGTCAAATTACGAAATACTCCGATTTTATTAAACATTTAAATTGCACAAAATACAGTGGCACGATTGACAGCTGAAAAATAAGCGTTTTGACATGTTAAAGCTCACACCATAAAAAACCAGCATAAGTCAAAGGTTGTCAATGACCTGCCACATCTGTCAAAGTGCAAACCAGTTAAACACAATTAATTTGCCGCTGATTAAAATGACCCATTACGACAACCAATGATGCAAAATCTGATATACTTTTATTCAGTTCTTTGCAATCTAGCACTTTTATTTCTACTGCCTGCATAAGAACTAAAAAAGAAAGACAAAAAGGTTTCGGAGGCAACAAAAGGGAAAGCACACAAATGAGTATAATGCTTTTACCACTGCACTCTTCATTGATGACATTTTTCCCCCGAGGTCCTTCTGACGCATCGAAGCATTCATAAAGGGCGTTCGGTGAAAATGGAAACGAAAAAGACTGCTTGCAAGTAGCCGTGTCCATTGAAGAGACGTAGCTCTGCATTCGAACACCTGCGGTCGGCTCGATTCCGCTAATCAGAAAGCAATATCTAGATAGTTTTAATAAACGTTATCGGCGTTCCGTCTGTGTGTGTATTACTCGTCAATAATAAACATCCATTGCAACTTTGGCAATTCAATCCCATCAGGGTGAGCCGGTTATTTATTTGTGTTGTTGCAGCAGGACAATTTGCCAACATCATCGCATAAATATTGGTTTTAGCAAACACATTTCCGCAATTTCTGAATACCTGCGCGAAAGTTTTACCCCAGCCAATTCCACAGGTGCAATGCTTCTTTCCCACAGTGAAATGAACAGAGTTGAGCACAAAGTCAAAATCAATGCACAGTGTTTGCGACGTTTCTGTCGAAATGAACAAATCTGTCAAGGAAAGTGCCAATGGCCGGAAGTTGCGTGTGGCAGCACAATCCGAACATCCGTCATTGAGATGCAAGCAGTTGTTGTCGACCGTCCCCGGCATCAGCCTCACCTAAAATAGGTGCGGTTATCGTTTCCATTTTCACCGAACACCCTTTACATCATTTCAACTCCACAGCTCATCACGATATCAAAGCTTTTTGTCGCAGCGTGTAACTCTGTCCACCAACCGGTGAAGCAAGACGAGAAGAAGTTACAATCTTAAAATTTGCGACCTGGCCGGGAATTGAACCCGGGCCCTCTCGCATCTGAAGCGAGTACTCAACGACCACGTCCTCGCAGGGTTTAAATCGACTGAAACATTTTTCATTTATTGCCCAATCTGGAAAATGCAGATTCTGCACAGCAAAAAGCGTGTGAATTACACCCGTGGCGAAGGTGATGAGGTCGGACACACGTGACGACACGGACATGTGACGAGGTCTGACACATTTCCACCCAAATCAAACAATACCTGGAACAGGCAAGGGTGATTCAAACCAGGCAGCAGTCTGACACCTGAAATTCCGACCAATAAATACTACGCAGCCAAAGAGCGCTGAAACCGTGTGCATCCACAAGCAATACATAGATTTGGTGACTAACCTTAAATGTTAAGGGACAGCCGAAGAGGAGCAGACTGAGGAATGAGCATTTTATGTTGATAAAAAAACCAGGCGACGCTGGATCAGCGTTGATCGGCACGTCAAAACGCCGCGCTGGAGGTGGGGAGAAAACCCTGTTCCGAAGGACCAGATAAACCCCCTTGTAGGTGTAGCCCCAGATAGAAGCTGCGTATTGGTGCAAATAATTCGCAGAGTTGATAAAAGGATCTAATTCGTTGAATTCCGTAGGGGATCTGATTCGCAGAGTTCAGAAGGGTATCCTCGATCACCATTTTTCCTGAAGTTCTGCCACGAAATTCCTGCCTGCGGCCATCAATCAAGATGGTGTTGGAGCAAACAAAGTAGGGAAGTCCTTCCAAGGCTGCAGAAAGGGTAGAGAAAGTCCTGCGACGCACCTGGCTTGAAAGGAGCCACTGCGTCTTTCAGTTCAACTTTCGGAAATCCATCACACACTTGCGCAGAAAGTACACTTTCACAACGCTCTATTCACACAGCACCTGCGTCGCAAACCGAAAAAAGTGACACACATTCTGACACCACAACGACACACACATTCGATCGTCTGTGCTGACATCTTGTGGGATTGGTGCCATTCTGCGTTGGCTGCGATGAGTGACTGCCGCAAGACGATCGAACTGATCACACATCACCTGCCAAACTGAATACTGAAAAGTTCGGCAGCAAAAACTGGTCAAATTTGCAAATAAGCACAAAAACAGCACCCACAGGTGCCCGGGGGCGGTGGCGGGGTCCCAACCCGACTGCGAGTGAAAACTGTGAAACAGTAGCCAAATTCGGGCCGTCGTACGGTAGACGGTCGGCAATTGTTGGACGATCGAACGGTCCAGTGGCTGGCCGCTATGCATGGAAACTGCGACGCAAATGGGTATGGGGCCCTGCGACAAGTGGGTGCACCCATTGCAGGGGGGCCCGTAACCGCTGGGCCCTCAACGACAGGTCAATTGCAGGATTGAGTGGCCAGAGTATTAATGAATGAAACGATATAGCCTACAGGATGTTTCGTAAGTTGCGAGAAAATCGAAGCAATTTTGAGTAGCAAATATTTGGAGTGCTGGCTGCGGGTGCCGAAGGGAATCAATGCCGAAGGGAAGGACCATAATTATTCACAAAGGATGGATTTCCCTAAATGTCAAGGGCGCCTTTCCCTAAATGTCAAGGGCGCCTTTGATGTCAGGTCCACCAAACATATTTAAGAAGCGGCCTAATTGATCATGCGGCGTTTGGGTCTCATACGTCCGACGGCTTTGGTGGGCCGGACCAGCGGCGGAATTGTTGCACTCAATCATGTGTTTTCCCCATTTATCTGTTGCCTCCAAATTTTTTTCTTTCCTAAGCGCCCGATTTCAACAGAGCTTTCTGGATCTGTCAGATTTTGACCTCGGTTTTAAAAAGAGGATCTTTATTTCTGCAGTATGGAGTTTTTTTTACCAAAATCTGAAAAGTCGCAATTTTTACAGTA
>JASGXE010014965.1:0-18258 GCA_030068105.1 Sinentomon sp. SZTP_YWyxl
GATGATTGAATGAATAAACAAAGTGAACGAGTATCACGAATCAACTCGAGGTATTGATTGGTGATGAGAATTCAAGGTGTTCAATTAATATGGTGTTCAGATTCTGGGCGAGGCGGGACCTGGTCAAGATGTCTGATTGATTTTTAGGGCGTATTTTATCGATTCCCTACCGATGTTCAGGGTGTCTTCCGCGTTCGTCTTGCATCCGTCATCACCTTTTTTGGCGTCCTTTTGACCACAGCTTTTGCGTCCTTTCAACCAGGACAATCGGCCGATGCAAGAATGCCACATTTTTCTCAAAGGCTTTACCACTTGTCGACTCGTCAGTGAGGACACCAGTTTCACGAAGTTATCCAGAGCGAAAATACGTTGAGCAACAATGGACACCATGTGCAGAGACAACCAATTCTTCAATCCAGCCGACGAAGCCGACGAAGCCGACGAAGCCGACGAAGCCAATGCAAACATTGAAAGCACAATAACACCAGTGACCTCCTTCAAGTGGAATACCCCTCACATCGGAAATAAATACACAGGTATATTGTGAACGGTTGGTGCGGTCATGCGATTTTTGTGTCCATGTTAACATGTCGAACCTCTTATAGATGTTTGAGCATCAGGTGAGGACCTGTACCGTCTATATTCCGAAAAGTAGTCATGCAAGTCATCGTCAATTGATTTATTGTTCATATTGCCTTTCGCATGGAACTCATTCAAAAATTCCTGAAATTTAAAAAGGATAGATGTGTCAAAAAATTAATTGTCATAATTTACCAATTACAAAAGTCTGTTATGAATACAATGGCTCCTTGACCTGATAAAAGATCCTGCACATCCCAAGACAAAAACTAAGGTGGGGTAAAAGTGTGGGGCACGAGGAGTACGTAGAATTTGCCATCCTTTTCGACAAAAGGGCTCGGCTGGGTCCCCCTTCTTAAACCAAGGGAATCTCTTTTCATGAGGCTTCCGCGTTTCCAAAGCGACGACTCCTTAGCTCGAGAGCTAAGAGTCTTTTGGAACCGATTGAAGACAAAACCTTTCTGTTTGTTGCCGTGTTCATCCATACATTTTTAATGTAGCTGTATCAATTAATATGCATTTTGCGGATGTCCCGGTGATCGATTAACTTGCAACAATCCCTTATCATGTCCTGCACAAGGTTCAAGAAACGGGTTGTCGAAAGAACCGTCGGCTCCGACGTCATCGATGGATGGAAATTTCAGCCATACCTATGTTGATGCCACATCGGCTGACACCAGTTAGAATAGGAAGGTTTGTTGGGTAAAGTTAGCTTTTTATTGAATAAAGTTTGAGTTTTTTGAGTTGTGCCATCCTTCAATAGTTAATTTTTCTTCTGGTATTGAAACAACGCAAGCACTCCGCGTGTCATTTCTTTCTTTCCTGATTACTTTTTCCTAGATGGCGCCTGAATGCCTCCGGCTTTGTTGTCGTTTTCACAATCTCATTCCTTAATGGAAATGGAGTACAGCCATTTGTGTGCTGATTTTTTATAACCAAGGTCTTCGTCTGTCTTCTGCCCCCAGTTCATTTTAGTCATGGTATTAACATAAATAAAAACAAGAGAGTTAATCTAGTTTTTCTAACCCGAAAGAAACTGAACATCTCCATGTATTTTTCTTCAAAAAAAGTAAATTGCTTTTTGAATATCAATTTCAAACTCATCTGTAACCATTTTGGTTGAGATGTTAATATGAATGATGCATTCACATTTTCAGTCAGCGGCATTATATTCGACACCATCTTGAGAATTTTTGGGTCCTCCCAGTCAAATCTTGTTCCTGAAAAGATTTCATAAAAATTGAAAATTTACCTTTGACAAGAGTTCACGTTGTTATTCTTCAGATCCAAGCCAAAATATACGTACGATAATTGCCTGATCGGACCAAGAATCTGCAATCGAAAAAATGCCATTTTGTCTCCACGAGTTTGTGTGCATGCTCACATTGCGTGTTTCAACACGGGTCCACTGCGCAGGTGCTCTCTTTCGCACGAACCAAACCATTTTGAAATACGATGTGAACATTTCGAGACATGAGGAAAATTCCAACACTGAATCGCATTCAGGCCGAAGTTCATTCAAGAATCTTTCCTGTGGTAATTTTTCCCGAGAAATTTTATTTTTATAATCTGAAATTCGTATATGATGGTTGGCATGCTGTACAAAATAAAAAATAGCGCTCAAGCTTGCGTGCAGATCACCCTGAAATTGAATGTGATCAAGGATAAAGTCAAACAAAGGCAATGCGATTTTGCTTTATTTTTCATGACACGATAAACTTTTTCTTTTGTAATCGAAGTGTTAACGATTGGGAGAAAATTATTTCAAAAGGGCTTGTGCAACTTAACGCCTTATATACATTGTGTCATTTGTCATTGTATTTTGCGACCCATGTTGGTATTGATTCTAAATGGCGCCTGAGTTAAAAATGAACTGCTATGTTCGAAGACTTTTGGTAAGGAGAGTATGCAGGTATACAGGGTGAGTCAGTGTAGCTGCCCCAAAATTGAAATGTTTATATCTCGTAATCCTTATATCGGAGAATGTTGGAGCCAGCAAATGTAATTTTTCTCTCCTTTGTTTGAGGTTTCTTAAAAAGTCGATAACTTTTTTTAGTCAACCCCTCATGCCAATTATCTCCTCTGAGCCCGCTTCTGATGGTTTCATCCCTCCATCCCCTTGTTTTCTTGAAAGGGTGGTTTTCTACTGTGTTACTTCCGCCTGGCAAGTGAAAAAAATGAGCAATATAGTGAAAACAAAATTGGGTGCAAATCGGGGCGTCCCTTCACCAGGGGTAAAAGCGTAAAAATATAAGAAAAGCCAAAAACAGTTTGGGGAAGACTGCTGTGTAACTCCTTAACGGTTTGTCATGGAACTGGAACATTATTTCAAATTTTAAGTTACAAAGTTGTGGAGGCCAGTCCGCCGAAACCGATCGCGAAGATTTCACCCCTCTGAACAATGTTTGTAACCTATTTGGTGGTGCTTTTCCAAAAAACAACCCCTCGTGTTTTGAGCATGGAGTAGATTTGGACAAAAAATAACCGACATTTTAAAAAAGAGCAATCGAAGGCGATATATTCACTTGTCAGCATCAGCAACAGCCTCTGACAAGTATATCGCACGAAACGAATACGAAGGTCACTCTGAAAGTTTTGAGACTCTCAGAAACTGGAAATATATTTGATAGTTTTAGATAACGAATTTTCAAAGCAGTCCCATCCAGCATATAAGCACTACTGCAATCGGACTTTCTTCAAGTCAAAAGCCTTACGCCTGTCGCTTTTGTACAGGGTATCAAAATAAAATCTGATGGCAACATAAATCTCCTCTTCTGTTGAAAATTGACGACGTGGCGAATGTTTTTTAGATTTACGAAAAGCCAGAAGTGACTGAATCAGGTGAATTCAGTGGATGATCAATGACAGTTCGCATTGTTTGCCGCAAAAATCAACCTTTGCCTTTGCTTTATGCGACGAGGCTTTGTCGTGGTGAAGCAGTAATGCCCTCACTTGAAGAGCAGCAAGGTTTTCTGGCTGGCCTTTTGTGGTGTACCAATTAGCTGTAACTATTGTTTGCTCTTCCAACTTAATTGCCTTAACCAGACCGGTAGTTCTGAAAAAATATGGAGCACATTACGTTTTTCATTACACGCTGTTTCTTCGGTGTCGTCGATGTTGGGTCATTTTCGTGGATCGACACCCGACTTTTCTGGCATGTTGGGACGTCTTAAAATGGGATGTATGTCGCAATGGCAGTGGCAATTCATGAAATGAAGCGATGGCCGCCCTCCTTGGCCATTCTCAGAGTTTGCTGGCTGCTTCGTTCTCACTCAGCCTGTTGGAACTGCGTTAACTTTTGCGGCACCCATCGACAAACGTCTTTCTTCCTGCGCAATTCCTGATGAAGGATTTTTGCCACTGCTGCAGATCCAATCCACAATGATTCCTCATTCATTGCAAACGTGTATTTCGGATCATCCGTTACCGTACGTTTAACTGCAGCAACAACTTCCTCGGTAACAACTGTTCTGAGACACCCTGTACGTCCTTCATCAGAAAGAGAATCATGCCGTCTTCTAAATTATGAAAACGCTGTAGATGGTTGCTCGAGAAGGTCTCTCTCCACCGAAAACAAACTCCAGTCTTTCTTTGCACTAATCAACGTTTAAGCCACACTTGAAGTCGCAGAAGAGCAATGTCCTAAAATGCTCTGAATCAAGCTCAATTTCAAAGCTACAAAATGCAAAGAAGAAACTGTTTTTATTGTGACAGTACAAAAGCCTGATTGCAAATTTTTTGTTCCAATATCTTGAAAAACATCAAAGTTCGTAACCCCAACAAGAACCGGTTTTTCAGTAAACAAACTTTCACATATCTCAAAACTTTCAGAGTGACCTTCGTATCTCAATTTTGGGGTGGCTCTACTGACTCACCCTGTTTTTCTTTGCAGAAAGTAAAATCTCTAGACTAACCGGTAAAAAGTTCCCAAACAGCATTGAAAATAAGAATATTCGTTGAATCCGAGACCTGAAACGACCTCTTTTCTTTGGCGCACTGGCTCAACTTCTGAATGAGTACGTCCATCTGCTCATAGATGGCTTTGTCGAAAGAACTTGTTCCGACACCGTGGTAGCTCAACTTTTGGAGGAAAAACCGACGACGCTCTTCATTTAGTTTTCCCTCTGAGAATGCTATTCCTGGGGACAAATGAGGATTTACATTGACGACAACAATGTTGACGCCATTTGCCTATTAATCGAGAAATCGCACCGTAAATAGAGGGTGTAATCGACGAATATGCTGCCCACCGTCTTGGCTTGATCATGCGAAGTCTCTTTGCGACTTTTGCATGAGTGGTGCGAGTGAAGACTGCGGAATCGCATAAAAGTGCCAGCTTCTTTTTTTGTTGCCTGGTTCGCATATTTTTTTCGTTTTTTTCCTCAACTTTAATTTTTATTTTTCTGCAAATTTGGCAGGTAATATTTTCAAACAGCAAGTTTTGCTGGCGTAAAAATGTTACGGGTTTGTATTGTTTTGCTTTAAACGTTGTGATACATTTTTCGACATACATTCCTCCAAAACGTGGATCCACATTGATACCCATAGGTACGCCAATGAAATGACAGTAGGTTACAATATTCCACAACATTCGCCTCTCCTCTGGAAATTCTTCTGGCATAAGGGTGGCATGATATATCATACTACCCTCTTCTTGTCCCCTTTTTACCTGCTGAACCCTTTCGTCAACTAACACAGACACGGGGAATGTCACTGACCCGGTTATCTCGATGCTCAACCACCCATTGCTTGCACCTTTTCTGACTGGATTGACCCGCAGCCAAACGCGGCAGCGCCTCTCATAAAAAAAATTTTGCATTCCGTTTGCAATGTGGAGGTGATATGGCCGAATAAACACCTACAAATATTTTGCATTCCGTTTGCAATGTGGAGGTGATATGGCCGAATAAACACCTACAATAATATTTTGCATTCCGTTTGCAATGTGGAGGTGATATGGCCGAATAAACACCTTCAAATATTTTGCATTCCGTTTGCAATGTGGAGGCGATATGGCCGAATTAACACCTACAAATAATTGAATGTTTCCGTCGAACGGACCATCCGAAAGTCGTTATTATTTGACTGAGTGCGACCAAACAAAGACGGTGGGCCGCATATTCGTCGTTACCAATAAAGGGTCCAGCGGCAATCTTCAACCACTTAATGGTGATGCTGACCAACTCTGCGAAAAGAGGTTTTTGGTGTCCTCAAATCATCAACCCTTTTTCTTTGCTCAAAAAGTCTATTTAACCGATGAATAGGTATCTGTTTTCATGCAACGAAATGTTCGGTGCAGCACCATTGGGAAGAACTCTGTATGCCTGCGGTTACGAATGGGATTCGCTTAAGCGAGGGTGGCACAACAGGTGCCTCGTCTGCTTGCATAGTTTTTTCTTTTCTTGCAATTGGGTTCTTTTTCTTTTCTGTTTTGTATACGATTTTCAAATCCAATCCAAAATAAAACAGCGATGTGAAACGGATAAATGCAACGGATAGTGGGGTCCTGATATCTTCATTGACTTATGCTTTGCATCCCTCCTCTGCAAGTATTCGCAAATCCATACCTTCGGTGTTCTGGTGGGAGACCGAAGCAAAGCAATGTTGGGACATTGCTGCGGTCCAACCTTGTGGCCATGCTGATCTTTTGAGAGCAGTCGATTTCTCTGGTTTCGACCATTTTCCAATTCCTCTGGCCTTGTTCAAAATTTGAGTTCATTCACTCTTTTTGCAGTTTCATTCCTGCTTTGTGGCCAATGAGAGCGGTCGATTTCTCTGGTTTTGGCCATTTTCCAATTCCTGGCCTTGTTCCATTCCGTCGCTTGCACGGGTTCAGGTCCGGTGCAAGCGACGCGGTATGCGCTTGTTTCGTCATTGGAGAGAGCTGTTCATGCCAGAATTTTGGATATGTTTGTGTTTCGACTTTTTATTACAATTTTCAGGCGATTCAAAATTATGGAAGAGAATGACAAGAATGGCAAGAAAAAGGATGAAAAAAAAATAAAAATATAACGCGGGACACATCGGATGCGCGGGATGCATCGGATGCATCGGCTGCGCGGGATGCATCGGGTTGACAAAAGAGTCGAAAATGAAGCGCTGGATGCATGGGATGCGCGGGAAGCATATAGAAAATGATGCGCAGGATGCATCGGATGCGCGGCGCATCGGCATGGCGGTGTTATAGGAACTTTAACCCAAATCTTTCGCATAATTAAACTCACCAAAATGTCCAGAAGGTATTATATCGGATGGACTTTCCCTGTGTTTTCCACATTTGAAACTGAATGCCTGCTTAATGAGAGTGTAATCACTCAGAATGACCACAAGAGTTTTCCCGATTCTGAATGAAAACATTTTCCCATATTTCTTCCGAAGTTTACTGGCGACGAGTTGTTGATGGACCAATTTCGCTGGGTACCATAAACTATAGCCGATAAAGGGTAATCCAAGTGGTCCTGAAAGATATAAAAAACATCAATGAAAAAAGAAAATGGGCCCGCAGGAAATTTGACAAGTTGCAATTCTTGATTTTTCTCGAATACCTGTATAAAATAAAAACTGTATTTTTGAACCTGACAAGAAATTTGGCTTAAGTCATTTTTAGGGGGGACACAATTGCACGAGCGCAGGGAAACGTTTTCAGAAAACAGCGGTAGGTAGGCCTATAGGTAATCTTTATTAGCCGTGCAATTGTGCTCCCCCTTTTATCGCCAACACACGGTGCAGGCTGCGTGCTTTTTCTCTGTCTGGTAGTCGGTTAGGTCAGGTTGTAGGTTATAGGTTAGGTTTGGTTAGGTTAGGTCAGGTCAGGCTAGGTTAGGTCAGGTTTGGTTTGGTTAAGTTAGCGTTCTCTGTGTAGTGAATTTGGAACCTAACTTAAAACAACCTGGACCTAACCTCACCCATTCTGCATGAACAAATGAAATCTCTGAATTGAAGGCTCCTGCTGTGACGCAATCTTGACTGCGGTATTCGGCCGCATCTGCGCATTGCAAAAATCACCTATCGGGAAAAGCCTCCACACTGGAAAAGTTTCTAAGTGAATTGAGTTTTTCATTCAAAATTTACACAATAACCTCGCAGATGTGATTTGCAGGGTAAACGGATGGTATCATCGCCCAATTTGGAAAATGTACACGCTTTTCAAAATACATACCCATTATCGGCATTCTGGTATAACCCCCAAGGAGATTTACCCCATCTCCCGGTTTAATTTTCCACAAATCGCACCCCTATATTACCGAACGATACCTATAATCAAATTGGATATCAAGAAAAAATTGGTGCTGGTAACAAAGAGTGGGCGAGATCCGATCCATCGATTATTTACCTGGTGGCAAGTTCAGCTGTTTCCTGGACCTGTGGTAAAATAGTCCGACGGTGACAGCAAGCAAAACAATCGGAACAAGAACCAGATCGAATTCCATATTCGTGGAGAATATGAGTTGTATTTATTTATTATTGTAGTCACATAGTGTTACAAATGAACTGGTAACAGGTCACACACACACGCAGATATTGGTACCAGTTGTGGCCTTGTCAAAGCATTTAAAACTATTAAAGGGGAAATGAAGAAAGTGCACCAACAAACAATAACAATTCAATGAGAACAAAGCAAAAAAACTCAAGTTGAGGTACGACGCCGAGGGATTTGCGCGTATGAGAAATGAATCTTCAACTGTGGGGGTAGGCCATTCCAGTCCCTGATGGTTTTCGGGAAAAAAGAATTGAAAATAACATCAGTTTTAAACATTGGCGTGGAAACAGCAGCACCATTATTTTGTTCTGCGCTGAAGGGGTTTGATTCTATATTGTATTGTTCGGCAAACCAAAATTTAGTGATTTGGTAAGAATGTCGCAGAACAGATTTAATCTATGCACCTTCCACCTGGTTGCAAAATGATCCAGGTTCAAATCACGCAAAAGTTTGGTAACGCTGCGGGAGCGCCGACGTGTTATCATGCGTGTCGCTCTTATCTGAATCACCTGAATAATTAAGCTCCCGACTTAATGGATCCCAGACTGCTGCAGCGCATATTAAAGGATAAGTATAAATGGGTCAAATAAGCCTTTAATATGGCCTCTTGGGAGGAATAGCGCATGGTCCTCCCAATTAAAGAGTGTGTGATTTGCTTTTCAACAGGTATCTAAAGTTAATGTGATCTTTCCAGGCCAGCAGGTCGCTGGAAAAATGCGCCAAGGTACGGATATTTGAAAAGGTTGACATTTGCGATTGGCTGCTGTTCTTTGTCAGATGAGTCAGTTGATGAGCGGTTTCAGAAAGCCATGGATTTTGTTTTCGTTGGGTTAATTCGCATTCCCCAGGCGTCATACCATGCATGATGAAAAACCTGATGGAGGTCAGACTGAAGACGCGAGCTGTTCGCGGGGGAATTCATGACTCTGTAAATTGCGACATCATCCGCAAATAGTCGTGAACCGAAGACAAATTCATGAATATGTCATTCATGTTTTTTTTAAACAGAAGTGGACCGTGGACACACCTTGAAGTCCACCGGAAGTGACGGGAATTTCATGAGAGATAGATGGGAGAACCGACACCATTTGGGCACGATTATAGTTAAAAAATTATAGCAGGGAGCTTTAAGACAAATGAAGAAACTCCATCGATTTCATTTTATTCAAGAGTTGACCATGCGGCACCAAATCGAAAGCCTTTTGAATATCAAGTAAAATAGCATGTTTGCTCTGTCGTCTGTCCATGTTTCTGGTAATTTCGTCAACCAAAAGTATAACCTGCGTCTCACATGACATTTTTCATGGAATCCAAATTGGTTTGGATGGAGAATTTTGTTGCTACGGAGAAATTTGCGAATTGAGTTGAAAGTTGAAGAATCATCAAGTTGAAAGAATCATATCCTCGCATCGCAGGACGTTCAAGAGCTTGATCTCTGCAAAAGCAAACACGGCATTTAGGCCAGCACAGCCCACCCGTTGTACGAATACGTACCATATCAAACACTTGCCGTTGTGATGGCTTGTTCTCGGTCCAAAAAGTCTTCCAAATAATCCACCGCTTGTTTTGATGGATTGAGCACCTCTTCTACGGCCATGGTTTGCTCTGAGTCCAAAAACTGTGCTAAATAATCCACCGCCTGTTTTGATGGGTTGAACGCCATTTCTGATACTGCCATGGTTTGTTCTCAGTCCAAAAACTCTTCCAAAGAATCCACGACTTGCGCGAATGCAGTGAGCACCTCTTCTGCTGCTATTGTAAGGACAATTTCAGCAAACCTTTTTTCCTCGCTTTACATAACAATTCCAGAATGCCTCCCCGCTCTAGAGTAATGGGCCAAACATTAAACCTTCCTGTAGCACAGCTCCAATCAAAAATACAAACGCAGTGTACCAGCAGTCTTGCAATTCGAAACTTCTAAATATTAATGCTCATTCTATCAATTCACATCTGAAAAGAGCCGATTTGCTGGAATTAATGCAAAGCGAATAACTAACCGATATCGTATTTGTTTCATAGACATGGCTTGTCTCCTCCGCAAATACGAGTAATTCCGAAATTTCTTGTGGAGGTTTTAACGTCTATCGTCAGGACCGCCTCCCCCTTCCCGTGGCAAAGGCACGCTTCTATACTCGTAGCAGTCAAGGACACTATTGTATCTCGTAGCAGTCAAGGACACTATTGTATCCGGCCCACTACCATCTTACTGCGACCTTGCTTTTAAAGATGTTTTAGAGGTGTCCTGGTGTCGCATTCTTTACAATGGTCAAACTTTTGTTCTTGGATGCGTAAACCTGTCCCCAGCAGCAGACCAATGAAGCAATTATTGTAGAATTTAGAAACTCCCTCTTTAACGTGCTAAGCTAAAATGTGAATTTTTCCGGTAATTCAGTTTCAAAATAATCACAATAATATTATCATTGCGGGTGATCTCAACATTCCAGACATTGACTGGGGCTGTCCTTCAAACCGTTCCGGCATTAATAAAGCCTCTTCTTTTCTAAACTGTGTGTCAGACGCTGGTTTCGACCAGCTGGTGACTGTTCCCATCGTTTCAGCAGAAGTGGAACTGCGAACACGCTGGACCTCTTTCTCATGAACTTTGGAACCTTGAAAGCAAAAATGTGTCAGTTATTCCAGGCGCTTGAAACGTCGACGTTTTGATGTTGCCTGTCTTTGTCCTTCAGATGACAACTGGAACTGTTACATTTCTGCAAAGGAGAATACAATTTCTCTCCATAACTCTCTCTTCATTCAATTCATTGAGCGGTCGGTTCAAACTGCTTTTTTCCAACCGTTTCTGGACGTTCCTACGTCAAAAGAAAAGAGGTGCATGCTCAATTCCGCCACTCTCGTTTGGTAACGGTGAGTGCATATCCGAAAGTGCAGAAAAGGTTGATTCTTTTGTGACAGTATTCCAGTCCAGTTTCCAGAAGAGGCAGCCGTCTACATATTTTAGCTTTATCTTTTGTACACCATGTTCTGTGACCCAGAGTGCTGCCATTGGTCAGGTGGTCATTCCTGGAGACTTCTATTCTATTCCTATTTCAGCGAGGCTTCCATATCTGAAACTATTTCTGCAATGAGTGCAAAGAAAGGTCCGGGTCTCGACAAAATTGATGATCCTGTTAAAGAATCTTAAAGCCCCATTGTGCGGATTTCTTGAGGTTCTTTTTACAAGTATTGCAGTAACTGGGAAGTTTCCCGACCATACTGGAAGAGAGTTAACGTATATGTCCTGATCCTAAAAAAGGTGATCAAAGCAACCCGAAGAACTATAGGCTCATATCACTGGTATCTATACTGCTCCAAGGTATTCGAAAAGCTGTTGTACAATTTCATTTCTGAGTGTTTCGCGATAAATCCATCCAAACCAGCACGGATTCCAACGTTTCAAATAATTCACACAACTCAATGAATTAGTGTATGAAATTGAATACAATTTTGAACAGAAAATCCAACAGACGCTGTATTCATTGACTTATCCAAGACATTTGATTTTGTTGATCATGCAATTTTGCTACTAAAACTAGAAAAATGGGTTTCCCACCTTTCTTATTTTTGAAACTCTTTGAGCCGTTCATGTCCTTAAGAACTGCTGCTGTTATAGTTGACAGGGTGCCGTCACGTAACATCCTCGAATTTGGAACTGGCGTTCCTCAGGGCAGTGCTTTGGGTCCTCTGTTATATGTTCTAATCATATTCGATATCTTTGAGAGAATAACATGCGGAATCCGACTTTATGCTGATGACATTGTCCTTTTCAAAACCGTATTCGGCCCTGATGACTCTGTGATGTTATAACAAAATCTTGACGCACTACAAAAATGGAGTATCGACGCCATAAACATCTCAAAATGCACAGTTTTACTCGTACACTTTAAGCCCTCGCATCTTCAAAAGACTTCCATTCCCGTCCATTATTCCATCAACGGCGAAGTTGTGCCAATACAATCATCGCTAAATACTTGGGTGTTATTCTGCATGAAAATTTAAAGTGGGATAACCATTTTTATGCGACAATCAACAAAGGAAAATGCGCTCTTGGATTTTTGCGAAGAAACACATGCTGACACGGCCTCAAAGTTAAAAGTCTTGAAAAGGCTACATGTTCTTCCGATTCTTGAATATGCGTCGGTAGTGAATGAAATTTGCTGGAATGTTAATGAAATTGTCAGGAATTTTGAAGCTCGTTATTGTACAGACACATGCTGTTTCCGTCGACTTTAAGAAAGGGCGTTTGAACCTGTACCGCACGACAGACTTTTGTGCAAAATCATTGACTTGGCTTTCCACCTTTTTTGTGAAACTACTAGTGGACGTTTTGGAGAGTCGATCCCAAGCGGTCAAAATCGCAGGCGCGTAGTATCATCTGATTCATATGTTTCCTCTGGTGTCCCGCAGGGGATTGTACGTTGCCCAACTGCCTTTTTGGTGTGCAGAAAGGTCGCTACTGCTGCTGGCTTGCTGCGCAATTGTTTGGCGGCGCGAGCGGATGAGAATTCGACTTTGCACTTATGCTGATTTCAGTTTAGTCTTATACAGTTCGGGAAAGTCCATAGCATGGTAAAATTGCGACAGGTGGATTTCCTATGCAGCTGAAATGAAACCAGACTGCACAGCCTGAAACCGCGAGGTGGCACTCAATCATTGCCCCACTAAACATGTGTATTTTTCCGATGATGTGAACCACTGACAACACAGTAATAAGACTATATGGCATTTTGTTTCGGCACTTGTCAGGAATTGGCACTGTTCAAAATTCACAGTTCGAGGAAACGTTCAGCACTGTTCTGTAATTAACGTGCTTGACACTGTTCCATGACGGATTCGTGGAGGTGTCAGCAGGTCACTGCATATGCTGAAGGCAGCTGAATTGAGAAAATTTCCGGAACACCACGCAGACGAAAACAAACTGACGAAAGAAGACGAAAGAAGACAACTCGGAACAGTTTGTTACTTCCATTGCGCTGTCCACGATTACAACACTCCAGCCGTGGATATGATCCATCGTTTGGCCCAACATGTAATCAAATTTATGACTCTGATGTAATCATTTATGTTCCCGCCTCGGAGTGATATTTCTCTACGTTCTGTCGACATGTAACATTTGTGACAGAATTGAATGTATAACAATCATCATAATAAGGTGATCGTCTCGAATGCGCTCTGCATGCCTTTTTGAGGCTGGCCAGTTTGCAACTTTCGCTTTATTTGATATCATTGTGATCGTGAATTTTGAGGAATAGGCATCTCGTGCATTTTGTTGTCATTTGTGTAATTTCTTTGTGGTGTTTTTGCCAGTTTTCAGATATGTTTTTCTCTCCTCCATTCATTCATTCGCCACCAGGCCCCCACCAGATGGCTTGGCAACATCTATGGAGTGCATTTTACGAGGACCTTCATCTTCAAAATAACCCAGAGTCCTTCCATCGTTCATGTATTTTCGACTCTTGCCGAATCAACGAAATTCTGTTTGGCCACGGTTTCATGCATGATGCAAAACCTCAATTTCTCCATGCTGTTGTACGCTGGCAGTAGTCTGAAATAATTAGTGATCCTTCAGTCACTTCATGTTGAATTATTGGTATCAATGCGGCACGAACCCATCGCTGAACAGTGAAGAATTCATCTTCCACGTCCACATTCTGCAGCAAGTTAATCGCCTTCAAACTCAGCAACCATTGGTCAATGGCTCATATTTTAAATTGGCAGAAAAGTCCAGCTGCAGCAGCATCTTTGGAAAGGTCAAACGCAGGTCAAACGCTGCTACCGTGGTGCAAGTTCAGATGTTCACAATTCTGCATTAGATTTATAATACGCCAATCGGGACATGACGGAATTTTCGCCTCAAAAGACCCCATATGATCTCCTTCCCACCTCGTACCGTTTGGATAGGTGTAATTCACCGAGAGAGGACGGCAAATAACTGCCGAAAACAATCTCGTACCTGATCTCGTACCATATACGAGTATATTCGTCAGCTTCATACACAGAATTGGCAGAAAATCGACTCGGTGTACGGTGGTCTGAGTTTCACAAGCGAAACGAATGCCAATGTCGATTTTGCATTGCAAAAAATGTGTCCATTCTGCCGCGGCAATGAAGAGAAAGAAGATGATGAAAAAAAGAAACTTCAATGGTCCCACACGATTGCCTCAAAAATGCGAGGAAATCTCACATTGAAGGAAGCAGGCGACACGACCGCGACAACAAGGGAGAAACAAGTCACTATGAATAACTCACAGTGGAGATGGGATGTTTCGACGTGTCACCACGCCATCGTCAGCTCAACATCTTTGACGTGGAGGTAAACAGAAGACTTGTTCTCTATAACCTTGATTACCTTGAATAGATCGTCAATTTACCTTGTTATCGCCTGCTTCCTTCATCTTCATGTATAGTGGCGGCGGAAAAAGATTACTCATAAAGTGCGTTCATTTTCAGAATGGTCCGCGCCAAAACTCGCAGCAAAACGAAGGTGGGAGCGGGGGCACGACAGTGGTGTCCAAATTGCAAAACATTCTTTGCCTGGTTTCATTAAAGCGCGATTTTCGAACTGAAATTCCCGAAAGCGCCAGTGGTTCAGTGGTAGAGCGTTGGACTATCGATCACAAGATCGTGGGTTCGAGTCTCGCGATGGGCAAAATTTTTTAACTTTCATTTGGCACATGTTTGCAGACAAAACATATCACAGATGGAAAAGCAACCTAAACATGATTTTGAAATTTTCCAGACATGTATACATGTGCCTGTGTTCCAGTTGTTGGCAACAACAGCAGATGTGGCCGCACACCATTGCGCAGGTCGGTGCCAAATAATTGCAAAGTGAAGGCCAGCCAAGTTTCGTATCAACGCTGCACCAGAAGTGCACATTTCAAAAGCCAGGACGCAACGACCAGCAAACCAGACATCGTGGTCACAGAAAATTGAAAAAGCTCCGAAAAATAGAATTATGAAAAGATTGAGAGGTGAAAACCGACAGAGTTTCGAAAATTGAGGCCCGCAGCTCAAAATCTCAGATTTCCGATTTTTGCACAAATTTGCACATCCCTGTCTGCAAAAAGCGCGCGGACCATTCTGAAAATGAACAGACTTTACATGTGTTTTTCCCATCTAACTGTTGCCTCCGAAACTCTTTTTTCTTTCTTTTTACTCTTATGCATTTGGTTGAAATTAAAGCGCCAAATTGCAACTGAGCTTTCTAGAGGTGTCAGATTTTGACATAAGTGATGAGAGAGGATCTTTTATTTCTACAGCATGGAGTTTTTGCTAAAATCTCAAGAATGGAAATTATTCACATGTATGGGTAATCTTTTTCCGCCGCCAGAATACATTGCCGTCTGCCGACCACTGCCTGCAAACACTTTTATTCGTATCTCACCGTTTTACGATGGCGGAAGAGTTACGAATACCTCCCTCCCAGGTCGTATAAATCAGAAATATTGGAGATGGTCGTGCAAGATATCGCGGCCCGTGCTCCGCTCTTTTTCCCGCGAACTTGAACCACCGCGGTAACCTCATGAGCGGAAGAATTGAAGTCGGCAGAATATTGTGGCTTTTAAATGCATGAGCAGCACAGACGCGCAGGCACAGCAAAGGTCAAAAAGTTGTTGATTGCAGTTTTCGACTGGGGTTTGCATGTCCATATTTTTCAAAGCAATTTGGCTATTCTCAATGCTGACCTGTTCTGGCTATTGAGCCATGCGGGAAAAGAATACAAATGAAATCAAGTCGCTTTACGAGATTTCCGAGAGTTGCACGATTTCCGAGTTTCTCATCTCGCCAGGTCCCATGGGAATCCTATACACTTGGGAGTTAGCAGAGAGCCACAAAGAACACGAAGGCATAATTGTGCAAAGTGTTCGTAATATGGAAAAGTCGCCTTTCAATGACCAAAATTGGGACAAAAAGCTGCTCATGGACAATGAAATAGATAAGTTTGAGAACACAATACAGGGTGTCCCGAAAACATTTCGACAAAATTCGTGGAGATGTTCCTGATGGCAAGACAAATAGAAATTAATCCGTAAAAAATTTTCCTCCGGGCCCCCATTTCCATGTAATAACCTCCCAAAGTCCCCCAAAATGGACCCTTTTGGGGTATTCATGGGGGAGGTAAGATTTCATTGTAGAGCTGTCAAATTTTCAGCACGGGTTCTACATATCGAGTACAACATAAAATATTCAGTGACAAAATAACCTACGAGCCCCCATTTTCACGCAGTGCTCCCCCAGAAATCCAAAAAAGCCCAATTTGTGGTGGTCTTGTTTTAACTGAAATATTAAAAGATTGTGTCGCTGCATAAAATCCATTTTTCGAGGAGAGATACACAAAAGTACGCTGAACAAAAAATGTTCAGTGAGACAGTTTGGTCCGACTCCCCATTTCCACGCAATAGCCACCCAAAAACCAGTGAAAAGAGTATCTTTTTCATGGTAACCATGGTTACCGTCGGGGTTGCCATGGTTACCATGAAAAAGAGACTCTTTTCACCGGTTTTTGGGTGGCTATTACGTGGAAATGGGGAGTCTGAGCAAATTTTCTCACTGAACATTTGTTGTTCACCATACGTTTGTGTATCTGTCCTCGAAAAATGGGTTTTGTGCAGCGACACACTCTTTTAATATCTCAGTTAAAACAAGACCACCACAAATTGGGCTTTTTTGGATTTCGGGGGGAGCACTGCGTGAAAATGGGGGCTACTAGGTTATTTTGTCACTGAATATTTTATGTTTTACTCGATACGTAGAACCCGTGCTGAAAATTTGACAGTTCTACAATGAAATCTTACCTCCCCCATGATTACCCACCCGGTCCATTTTGGGGGACTTTGGGGGGTTATTACATGGAAATGGGGGCCCGGAGGAAAATTTTACTGATTAATTTCGATTTGTTTTGCCATCAGGAACATCTCCACGAATTTTGGTGAAATGTTTACGGGACACCCTGTATACATATAGTTATCGTTCGCCTTCTTTCTTGCGCATTGCCTCCATCACAGGCCACAGCTTCCCGCACGCATGGCATGCTCCTAAAGGTGCATTTCCATATTATGTCATTTTTGATGTCATTTTTGACGTCATTTTGACGCATCTTTGTCATTAAATGACTGGCTGCCTCATAAGTATGCAGCCCCAGTGCATTATCCATGAACAACGTCCGAACCTCGTGGCGCAGTGGTTAGCGCATTCGACTCCCACCCAGGTGGACCGAGTTCGATTACCCGTCGGGGCACGAAATTTACTGTGGCACAAATGGTGCATCCTCCCTCGGCTAGGCACAGTAAATGAGGTCGGAAAGAGAGACTTGGTGGCCAGTCTCTTAGTCCTTCGGATGGGACTTTAAGAATAGGAGGTCCCGTGTGCAGTATCACACTGCGCACGTTAAAGAACACCGAGCTCCAAGTCCAAGACAGTGGCTTGGCAGGTTACACAACATACGAAGGGCATTCAGAAAGTTCGTAGAAACATACCCTTAAGTTGGGATTATCCGGGCCTAATTTTGCCACGTTAAACCACTGTCTTTTGCTACTGCCCTTGCTCATTTTTGGTTTGTTTTGATTAAAATCAGTGATTTTGTATGTCTTGGTGTCCATGCCGGTTGGACGACTGGTTTGTGGTTGGAGAAAAATGAGGTCCGGTTGTTATCAGGTATCTTCTCCTGCTTTCTGTATTCTTCAAGGCTAGTTAATGGTGAGTTGCAGGCAAAGAAGTTTAATAAAATAACTAGAAGTAACAGAGCGCCATCTCTCTGGTTCCACCTTGTGTTTCCTTTTTCTGCCGCAAATGCGCCACCACGTTGGCAAAAGAATGGGAAAAGGACGCAGTGTGCGATGCAAAACGCGCATTCCGTTTTCCTTTTTGACGATTTTTGTTTTTATTTTTGGGTGGAATGCACAACCACCAGGCTCTGGGATGTGCCAAAAACCACAGCAACTTTTCTGCTGGGCAAAAGAAAGTCAGTTTAAAGACAGAATAAACGACAACGCTTGCCGAGTCAAAGGTAAGCGTTATCGTTGCCTTGTCCCGCCCAGACCCCCGTCTGGGCGGGACAAGACCCCCGCCCAGACGGGGGTCTTGTCGCGATGATCATCAATAAACGGGGTCTGGGGCAGAACCCCAACAGGGTTCCAAGGGTCAGAGCCCCCGGTGGGGGGTCTGGGGCGAAGACCCCAACAAGTTGATAAAATTTTAAA
>JASGXE010014966.1:0-12976 GCA_030068105.1 Sinentomon sp. SZTP_YWyxl
TTTAATATCATTCTTCCTGACCATGAATGAGGTTTGATGGAGGAATTTTCACACTGTAGTTGGTAATGATCTTATTCTTCTTGACCTGATGTGATTGGTTGACTGAGGCTTTCACATCTCAACTCATCGATGCATCAATTCCTTCTTCTTGGCCAATGGTTTTGATGAGGTCGACTGAGGAATTTTCGCATCTTACAGCTTTCCCACAATTGGATTTTGTGGTTCCGGTCTCCTGCTAAAATTTCTGCCCATTTGTGTGCAGTTTCTGTGCATTATTCGTTTTCACACATGGCAATTTTGCAGGACAACATTTTCGCCACACGACCCAACCCAAAACCAATTTACCGCTTTTATATCTTATCATGAATTTCCATTTTCCGACCGTTATTTTAATCTGATTAGGTTTTCACATCTCATATGTGTCGATCATTGAATCTCATTTTTTGACCAGTTTTGATGGGTCTCTGGGGAATTTTCAATCTTATCTCTTATGTCAAATACCATTCTTCTTGACCAGTGATTTGATGAGGTCTGACTGGGGAATTTTCACATCTTATCGTGCATTGATGCATCAAATACTCATTCTTCTTGACCAGTGATTTGATGAGGTCTGACTGGGGAATTTTCACATCTTATCGTGCATTGATGCATCAAATACTCATTCTTCTTGACCAGTGATTTGATGAGGTCTGACTGGGGAATTTTCACATCTTATCGTGCATTGATGCATCAAATACTCATTCTTCTTGACCAGTGATTTGATGAGGTCTGACTGGGGAATTTTCACATCTTATCGTGCATTGATGCATCAAATACTCATTCTTCTTGACCAGTGATTTGATGAGGTCTGACTGGGGAATTTTCACATCTTATCGTGCATTGATGCATCTAATACTCATTCTTCCTGACCAGTGATTGATGAGGTTTGATGGAGGAATTTTCACATCTTATCGTGCATTGATGCATCAAATACTCATTCTTCTTGACCAGTGATTTGATGAGGTCTGACTGGGGAATTTTCACATCTTATCGTGCATTGATGCTTCGAATTCTCATTCTTCTTGACCAGTGATTTGATGAAGTGTGACTGAGGCATTTTCACATGCTGCAGTGGGTCGATGCATCGAATTCTCATTTTCTTTATCAGTGGTTTCATGAGGTCTGACTGAGGCATTTTCACATCTCATACTGAGTGAGACATTGACTGTGTCAGTGCATCGAATTCTCATTCTTCTTGACCCTGTCCCTTACTGTAGTTTTTTTAATTTTCCTTTTTAAGACCAAATTCTCTTTTTTTAAGGGGGCACATAGGGCTAGCGGGTCAACTTCGATGTTTATTATTCGATTTTGTTGAAATTTTGCACACAGGGCTAGTACAGGTTACTAAAAGTTACTAGAAGTTAGGTACTTTTTTTCAATGTGGTTACTAAAAGTTACTTTTATAGAAAAATGGTTACTAAAATTCTGTTGCCTCTCCTTGATGCTTTTGTATCTCCTCGGACAAAACCTCCAGTAGGCCTAAGGCATGCCATTTGCTGTAGCAAGCCAAGTGGGATAGGCCTATGCACTTTCTTTTCAGGCACCTTATCGTTGACGAAAAGGTTTTGGAAGACTGAGCAGCGGTGGTAAAGCAGGGTGGTTCAGTCAGGAGCACCAAAAATGGCCACGCCAGAGGTTTTGTGAACACAGATAGCGTTATTGTTAGTGAAGATCGGCGAACAACAACACGAATAACAATGCCCAGCACCTCAACATCAGTGTGTATTTGAGACATGAGATTTTGATCAGCTATCTCCCCATAACACATGTCTGCCCACGTTGGATTCCCATTTTGCATGCCACCCCGCTTAATGCGCCCTCACATGCCAACTTCTTCGCCGAGTTTTGAACATGGAAAGGAATTGAATGCTTGCCCCACCCACGGTATGGCCCTGACTTGATGCCCTGTGATTTTTTCTGTTCTCTGGTATGAAAAAAGACATGGTAGTACAACAATTTTCGATCACTGATGCCGTTAACATGGCCATGGAGGCGATTCTGAAGACACTGACTAAAGTCGACATGTACCTAACATGTCAGCAAAGCATGGTGCAAGAGTTGGGTCAAGTGCAACCAAACGAGAGGATCCTATTTTGTAAAAAACACAACACACGTGAACCAGAAGGGGAAGATAGCGACGAAGCAAGGCAGTCTCAGTCTTTATCAAACATCCCACGTATATTGGGATTCGATTCGATTGAAAAAATCTTCCTCAAAACTCTGTTCTCTCCATTTACTCGTATCACATGTGAACAGGTGGCACTATTTCCTATATTTTCGGGTTGCGCAAGAATTTTCCTACATTATATTTCTGGGCTGAGTGTAATTTCTTTTTTTAACATTTTCCCGATGAAAAATTAAAGCTGAAGAAACAATTTTGTTTGTGTTCAAACTTGAAACTGGTTACTTTTTGGTTACTTTTGAAATGGCTAAAAGTTACTTTTGTTACTTTTTTTTTCGCTCTGTACCTCGTACGAGCCCTGTGCACACTATTTAAGCTATTAAGCACACCAAGACAACATTTTTCCCAAAATTTGGTCATCCTCGCTTTGTCAGTTTTGGAGTTATTGAGAAAAGTGTTGCCGATAAAACTGTTAACTTTACGCTGGTCTCCAGTGTACACCGACCACAATTATGAGCTGGAATTTTGCACACCTACTCAAAAAATTCTCAGAAATTGAGTGATGAAGCCAGATTTGAGCAAATTTGGCTCATTCACGCTCAATTTGATCCACGAAACTCACTAGCGCACAACTTATGGTGCTCTATGACATGTTATTACCTGTATCATGATGATAGGAAGTGCAAATTACAAATTTCATCTCTCAATTTTCCGGACGTTTTTACATAGGTATGTCAAATTTTATCTCTCTGGGACTAATAAGTCCTGAGAAACAGCACCGCGAAGTTTAAAGACAGTGCAAAAAAGCAAATGCGGTAAAACAGCTTTTAAAGATAGGCCAACTTTTTCTGCCTGAAAACAAAAGTTCGGATGACATTGAACATCAAAATACATAAAGTTCATGTTACAAACAGAGCAATGAATGAAATCATTTTCTAATTTACAATTTTTCTAATCTTACAATGAATAGTTTTGGTTCAAGCTTTCCAATTTAGGAGCAGAAATGCAGAATAAGGAAAAATTGCGCAAGAAAAAATAAATGCGCTTAGTGCGGGTGATGAGTAATCCTTCCGTACAGTGAAAACACAAGTTTTATCAGAATTTGGAGGTCAGAAATGGATTCTACACGCATGCATTAGTAAATATAGGGTGAAAACCCCAAAAAATGCATTTTTGGCCATTATTAGCCCTATGTGCCCCCTTAAAGCGTCTCTTATATTCATGGAAAATCCCTCCTTTTTGTTGGAGATGCCTCCTATTTTTTGGAAGTCGCCTCATTTCTTCTTCTTCTTTGACACCAATCAACAAACACCCTGCAGAGGTCATTGTTTGCTTTGCACTCCACAATCAGTCACAGAACAAGACAAAAATAATTTCTCTGCATGCAATCATGTGTGTTTGGAAGTGTTACCTCTCTGGCGGTGTCATTTGTTGCTTACCCCAGCCTGATTGCAACCGTGAATAAACAACCTTTGTCTGCAGCGACATTCGAAAATGTAATAGACAGGCTGGCGGTGCTGGTACATAACTTCCGGTACAGTAAAACAAGGACAAAAAACTGTATCGATTTCGACGCCTGTAACGGCGTCCTCCTCTACAGCAACTCAATAGTTGCTGCTGAGGAGGATGCTGTTACAGACATCGAAATCGATGGGTACAGTTAGTTTTTTGTCCTTGTTTTATTGTACCAGAAGTTAGGTACCAGCACCGCCAGACTGTCTATTACAAATGCCCTCCGCAAGCTTCCGAATAATTTTATTCGAAAATGTGTAAACATTCAGATGGGAAAATCAAGAAAATTGGCCCTTCTACCTATATTACTGTCATTTAATGCTTCATCAAACTTTCAATTATTTGAATATGCACTTTTGCATACCCACGCTTTCATGGTTTTTGTTTTATTATTGTTCATCTTTTCCTCAGTACATGTCGTTGATTTTGTATCATGATGAAAACCAGAAGAAGCTTGCCGAGCAATCCAGGCTTTCAGCTCAGAACGATCACAAAGCTAAGATTCTGACAGAAATCAGACCATTCAAAGAATTCTTTAATGCTGAAGAGTGAGTTAGTTTTTTTTCACAACTGGGGAATGACCCAAGGTTTTTTGCAAATTGTGGATAAAAACATGATATTCTTGTCAATTGTGCATTGTGCAGGATCACTTTGCATATTTTGAAGCGTGAATGGTGGCAACTGGCTAGGGAATTGGATTCATTTGATAGACTGCCTTATGGTGCATTGTTATTTCATAAATGTTTTGGTTCTTACTTTTTAGGCCTACGCCAATGGAAGCAACATTTTTAGTTGCCACATTGTTAAATACCATGATGCAATTTTTGTCCCAGGTCCCATGTGTATTGCATCACAGGGTCTTCCTATTTTTCCTAATTTAAGATTGATTTCTTGAACTGGCATGGCTTTGTTTCTCCAGAAATATGGAGGTAGGTTGGTACCTACCTCCTAGCCCGCTGAAGTCACCATATAATCAAAAGGTGGTCTGCTTTTGTCAGCCACCTTTCCTTCAGTGGTTTTAAACTGCGACAGAATTGAAAATGTCTGATTTAAATTTAAGCCTGTGGAATGGTATGGTTCGCATTTTGGCTAAAAATCTTGGAAAGTAAGCCTTAGGCTACTCTCACTCGCATGTCATTGTATGAATCACTGGAGTCTGTGCCTACAAACCTCACTATACTTGGGTTGGTTGATCTGAATTCGCTCTTACTTGGTGAGTTGGACGTTTGCCAAACTGGTGCTTTTAGGCCTAGACGACATTCATGTTCCGTGATCATTGTGGTCCCTCCCCAGAACTCTACTCAGGTTCTAAATCTTGGGAAGTTACCAACGTGAAAGATTTTAAAATAAAAACGAATAGAATAAACTGATTAATGAATAGGTATTTTGATTTCACTGACTCAGAATCAATCCCATATGCTGCAATGCTTATGGGATTCATTTGTGCTGCTTTGGCTGCACTGGTACCAAACGTTTGCTACTGAATCTCAAGTTGGCATTCAAAGGTTGGTTCCTTTGGTTTTAAATTGGATGTTTCACATGAACCTTCCCAAGTTATCATCAAGCCCCGGGATATTTCTTTCGATACTTGTCACTGGTTTTGATTTGCCTACTAAACTTCTTTTCTGCTACAGCTACCACCAGAAATATCGACTTCAGCATCATCCGGGATTAATGACTGCTCTTAGAATTGAATCGCTTGACGACCTGCTTTCATCCACGGCTGCATCACGTTTCAACGCCTATGTTGCTGGCCACGGTAGTCTAGAGCAGTTTGAAAAGGACAATGCTATTCTCAAGCTCGACAAGGCAAATGTTGAACTTATACGGAAGTGCCTTGCCAGGGGGCCTCTACATGCATGTTGATTCGGAAAAATCACCAAACTACGCAGTTTTGCAAACTACGTGTTTCTATGCATTTTATCTGGTGATGGGACTGTTTTTTGATCACCACACTAGATATTTCACTGTTCCAATTTTACGTAGAGATTTCACTTGGAATGTTTTTTGTTCTCCAGTTCTCCGGAAGCATTTTAGGTAGGGGTGTTTTTACTTGGGCTTCGCACAACGGGAGCTCAAAAAGATGGTACCTACTGCTTTGGCTGCGCTGGAACAACACCAGAGTGTCTACAGCTGGTCATAGGAAGTGGTGCTCTTTGACCTTCCTTGCCTTTCCTCACGGGCTGTTGAGCCGGTCTTCTAAAATTTCCACATGAGATCATTTACCTATTGTGGTTGACAGTCAAGGCCTATCAGGTTGCCGCTATTGGAAGATGATGGCAGCTCAGCGCGACGTCTTGTAGCCATCGCCGACGATCAGCACCATTTCGGTGAGCTGCTGTTGTGTGAAGCCTACGCTCAAGCTGCCTTGAACTCGAAAAGTAAGCCTTACAACACCTCTAAGCTCAAAATATGACGCACCTAAACGCGATGAAAGGAAACACATCTGGCCAGTTAATTTAGGACCACCATGTGTACAATATTCAGATAACAATAATTCGGTTACTGCCCATTGAAAGGCAAGGGGTGATTGGTAAATTGATTATGTTAAATTTCTGATAACACAAAATCAATACTTTGCTGGGGGACATGGTACATGAGAAATTTTGCTCGCACTGTAGTCTGAAGGGGGGCATCGTTCATTTGAGGTGAACTGATATGTTTACAAATTTGAAAACCCCATTCTCCCTTTTTTCGAGGTGGCGTATGATAGTCACGTCAAACCAGTGAGCCACCACTGTTTATCCAGAGAGGGTAACTAGTGTCAATAGCAATTTTTGTTCCCCGGGGTGGACAATTTTCTGGCGGATAAGGCCTCTGTTTCCCTAGGGGTGGACAATTTTATTGCGGATGCTGCCTCTGTTTACCTAGGGGTGGACAATTTTATAGCGGATGCACAGCTGTTTATCTACATGGAGGACAATTATTTTATAGTTGATGCAGCCGTTGCTTATCTAGGAGGTGGACAATTTTATTGCAGATGCCGCCGCTGTTTATAGAGAATGGTGGACAACTTTATAGCGGATGCCGTCGCTGTTTACCTGGGAGGTGGACAGTTTTATCGCGGATGCCGCCGCTGTTTACATATGTGGGACAATTTTATAACAGATGCTGTCGCTGTTTACCGAGGAGGTGGACAATTTTATAGCGGATGCCGTCTCTGTTTCTCCAGGGACTGCTTAATTCAGGACTGCGTGAGCCATGTCCGTGACAGATGCAAATCAAATCAAGAAAGCTTTTGCCAGCCTGCTGGTCGGATGATCCGAAAAGTGTATCGACGGGCCATTTTTGGATCGACAAATAGGGGAGGGCGGGGCAAGACGGAGCCCTTAACGAGAAATCGCACAGTTCTCTCCCAAATGCAATTGATAAATCATGGTTTTTTGAACAACAATGTCATTATCATTCAAATTGGATCAAACTCCACACCAAGCTTACGGAGTTGCTTCAAAACTGCAATGCACTTTTCTGGGGTTGTCAAGTGACTTTTGGGAAACCCTGAATAAATTCAAGGTTTTGAAAAACTCCTCCAAAGCGCAGTCTTGACCCACATGTGGGTCAAAACTGCACCTTGATTGGATCAAAACTGCGCCTTGATTGGGTCAAAACTAGGGCTGAGTCGGTACCAGTTACCGGTACCGAACCGGTATCAATGGTACCGGTACCGGCGAGTATATAGCCTTCTGGTAACCGCCGGTACTGGCACCGGTTGGGTGGCCACCAAATTTCAATAGACAAACACATCAGAATTTGCTGTAGAACCAACCATTCATTCGTCTGAACTGATTGAAGTTTGTGTTCTTCCTCTGGCTTTTGTATGCACCTGAGGGGCACTAGTGGGAGGAGCTTGAAGTTGAAACTGGATGTAAATCACAAGCCCCTCCCATTTGACACAGACTCTTAACAAGCCTTTCCCACTGGGGCTCTCCGATGCGTTATAAAAGCTGCATGCAACTGCTCATATCACATCAGTGCAGAAGTGACTTCATAGACAACTGTAAAATGGTAGACTTTCTGCTCAGGTGGGCACTAATTGGTTTGATGGACCTGTGTTTTCAGAGTTTCATATTTGTCAACAAATGGAATGGTACCTACCAACTGTTCGGGAAATTGGTGGTTCAACGCTAAATCTAATTGTGCTGTTTTTCACTTGTGTGATGATATGTGGTTGCATTTGCGATAATTTTACACAGCAAAGTTGTGGCAAATCCCTTGAAATATCGAAGCAACGAGGGAAAAACTTCCCAAAGAGCGCAAAAACATTGATTTGGTGCGTGCGGGCCAGGATGACCCACGGAATCGAGAAACGCGAACTACCCACAGTGCAGGAATTTTCGACTGGATGCTCCAGGAAAATTGCGGATGGAACGTTTTTTGAGCTTTTATCAAGCATTGTCGATTGGATATGCCAGGATGTTCGCGCATGTTCATAATTATTCACCATCATTTCGGCCACTGAATCTTCAAGGAACTTCCCAGAAAGCGCAAAGATTTTCGACCAGATGCACCAGGACGCAGCACATGTTGCTCACACAACACAAATTCTTTGCAAGAACACAAATTCTTTTGCTCCGGCATCAAGTTTTCTGATTTCGTCAGGATGCTGGCGAAATTTCGTTTTTTCGAGGTCATTTCGCAGGACAGCATTGTTTGGCAGAAGCAACCGAAACCAAAAACGGAACTTCTTGATCGCAGTGATTTTCGATTGGATGTGCCAGGATGCGATTTTCGGACAGCCACATGGGTAGAGCACTGTGAAAATGGTGAAAAGGAATTGTCACCGCCAAAACGAAATCAGCCATTTCAACCATCTTTTGTGATTTCTTATCATTTCAATCAATTAAATGGCAATTCTGGCAATTGAGAATGGGCGATTTTCCACGAAATGTGAAAATTTCCACGAAATTCATTGATTTCCACGAAATATCTCCTTTTTTTAAGATATACAGGGTAGCCCAAAAGTCCCTGGCCACAGGAAAAACGCAAATTTGTCGTTTTTGTCATATTTTGTGATCTTAAACTTTTTCTTGCTCTGACATCAGATGTTAAAGCTTTGTTCGGAAATTTCAGCACCGAATAAAGTGGTATCATCCGTGGTGGGAGTCAGAAAAAGTCACAAATCACAAAATTTGATAAAAAACAGTTAATTTAATTTTTTTTTATATGGCCAAAACCTTTGGGCATCCCTGAATATGCGTATGTTGTTCCGATTACGTCTTGTCATCCGTGGCTGGAGCAAGAACGAGTTTTAGATCACAGATTTGATAAAAACATCAAATTTACATTTTTCCTATGGCCAAAGACTTTTGGGCAACACTGTACATCCGAAAACGTCATGTTTTTTCTTTTTTAATTAAGTGGCAAGCATTGTGCACAAAAACATTTGAAAAATAAAGCTTTCGTTTGCTCTTTTCCCAGTCTCTTCTTCAGTTTATTTACATCCTTTTGTATTGTTCATCCATCCCAATGTATTGTTTCTGCAAAATTCAAAGCAATCACATTGTAAAAATGACTGAAAATGCATTTTTGACAGGTTCAAGCCTTTTTATTTCCACCACCAAATAACGAAATTTTTAGAATTTTGAGCGAAATTTTCCAAAAGTTATCACCATTTTCAACGTGCTCTACACATGGGTGACCAGTTTTTTTGCAGACATTTTTGGCTTCTCAACTAGAAGCACCAGGACGTTCGCCTATTTTGGTTTTTCAACTCATTATTTCGTTCTTTGACGCTGATCGGTGCATTTTTATATTCATATTCGTCCTTGCAACATTCGGGAATAGGGACTGCAAATGCATTTATCAAAATTTTATTCATTTGCGGTGGGGGAAGTTGTTCAGATTCAATAAATGGGGTGAGACTCGTTTCAAGGTTGTTTCAAAGTGCTCGTTTCTTTCTCGCCCAATGATTTTCTGCCTCAAACGTCGATTTCAAGCCTCACTTTGAAGCTGTTGTTTCTCTTTGAAGAGTTTATTGCCCCTTTTGGGATAATTAGATTTCTCTTGCAATGACGTGTAATAATTGTGAAGATGGTGCCACACGTGATTTTCGTGCATCTGGTATGTGTTTAAATGGAATAGGTGGTACCTTTCCTATTTTCAATCTGTCTTTGAAAAATTCGATTGTACTGCGCATGCGCATTCAAAATTAGTGAAACTTGATAAAAAGAAGGGAAGGGTCTCTCCTGGAAGTAGGTACCTTCTCAACTCCGGAAGTCAGAAATACAGGAGAGGACAAATTCAGTCAATTTTGAAATCACAACGGAACAACACCCACAACTTTTGGTCTGATGGCAGCAGACAGAAGCTTGGTGGCAGAGCTTCTCGAATGATTTGGTAAAAGATGGTCACTTGAAGAACTGCAAGGAGGGTTTTTTTTATCTGGTCCGAAAGGACAGAGTTTTCCCCCTACCTCCAGAGCGACGTGAAATGCGATCAACCAACCCTGGTACCAACCTCGGGAGAACAATTGCTGGACAGCACAGTTCCCTCCCAAAACACAAAATTTCGGCAGCGTTCTCTGTGGTGAATTTAGCTTTCGTGGTCTAAACTGTTTAGAGCATTTCTGGATGTTCGTTCTCATTGCGCAGAGAACCATGATTTTGGCCAGGCAGGCGGCGAAAAACAGAAAACGTTGGTCGGTAAACCTGACAGGGAATCAATGGCTCAATTGCACTTTTGCATTTCAATGACGAAAGGTGTTCCTACTGCTCTTTTGTATTGGTTTCCCTCTCGAGCTTTTTTAAACTTTATCTGTCATCCAAAATCATTCATTCAATTTCTTCTTTTGGGTGCTGTATGAGGCACTTTGTTGTTATGAGGTAAGCTGCAAGAATTCTGTGAAACAAGAAAACCCCAAATGTGAAAAGTGGAGGCAACGCAGGGACAGATTCCCACTTGCTGCATTTCCAGCTTGAAAGTTCTGGGACGGTCCTGTCCAGCTTTTTTGTCAATGTTGTGATTTTTTTTGCTGTCCGCAGTGTGACACAGTTCCTGCCACTAATGACAGGTTTCCTCCTTAACATGTCAAAATCATCTATCCCTAAAATCAGCATCTGGTACCGGTACCGGCAAAAAAGTGGCACCGGCTCAGCCCTAGTCAAAACGGTGCGGTCGAAAAACATTGACTGGAACTCGGATGATTGTGAAACAAACTAGAAACATGAAATAGGCTGTTAAAAGTTTGGCACGGATAGAGCCATAGGTATGCGAGTTTCAATTAAAATGGTCCTCAAGACAGATTTGTGAGGAATTAGACTGATCCAGACCGACCAACATCGATAAGAACTGCAAGGAACTCGAACAATTAAAAAATATTCGTAACATCAAAGTACATCGACGTACGACATGCGAGTAAACATTAAAAATGGGTCGGCAGGCAAACAGTTAACATCCCAAAGTGATTGCAAAAAGGTTAAGGCTCAAAAAGGCATGGCAGAAAACAAAGGCAGACTCTTTCGGTGGAGTGCAAATCCACCAGCATGGTTTTTGGTAGGCAAGCAGAAACGTCAATGAAATGTTTCATTTCACTTGCAGTTCTCGCATGTGAAAAGTTTGGTTTGAGGTTCTGCTCCAGCACATCTCTCATGAGCCCACATTTTGCACTTCTGACAGTCACTCCATCCTCTTTCCTCCTTTCTTGAATCTGAAAATATCTTCCACAGTGAAGACAGCTGGGGTCTTCCCATGTCGAAAGTCGGTCACCGATTTACGACACTCCGGTCCTGGCAATGATGGTAGGCCCTATTTTTCCCTTGCTGTGGACTGGTTTCTTGCTTGTTGAATCCTCATCGAATAATTTCCTCACTCCCTTCTTTGGAATTTTTGCCGGACCACTGGTTGATGCCTTCTGTTTCAAGGCATCAAAATTTGGAATTGAGTTGAGGACAACAGCACCAACCGATGGTTTGCTGGAGCAAGCAGAAATTGGGGCAGCTCCGAAGGAGAGGGGAGAGAGGTCTTGTGGAATTACAATTGGCTTAGGCAACAAGACCAATGACAATGAACTCAACACCATTTGGAGACTCCGAATCTGAGAAGATTGAGCATTCCGACTCGATATCTGATTCCGATGAGCTCGAAGCGACCCATTCATCATTGTCACTATCTTCAGGGACAGACTGCCTCGAGCACTTTCTTTTTGTTTGATTGGCTGTAGACTTTGAACATCCTTTGACGACATCAGTTGGTTCATCAGGAAGTTGTTGAAGTTCAGCAGACTTTGCCGCTTCTGCAAGCGGCCTTTCAGTCGGTGCAGATGGTGGAAATTGCCAGTCTTGCAACACGTTTGGATTGTGGGGGTAAATTCCGGTGGTTTCGAAACCTTTGCGAGCCATGTCGACTGGCCACTCTTCGGAAAGCCCAACCCAAAAATGCCCTACACTTGAAATGCTACCAACTCTACCAACTGGACACCGCTCTACCAACTCTTCATCTCAATCGATAGAATGGGTACCCACCTACTGTTAGGAAATGGCATTGCATTGAGAAAATACTCACATGCACATTCTTCCTGAGAAGTCATCCTCGGAGGGTAGTTTCTGGAACCTCACGATTTCTCACTGCAACTTTAATCTTCATTCCATTTCTGACATCATCAAGAGCTTTCGACATATTTTCGACACACCAGCTTTGGCGGTCCATCTTTCTCTCATAATTTCTGTGGCATAATTGAAGTCAAGCGAACGCCCGAAGATTTAACAACTTAATAATGCAATTATCAAAGTCCTAAGTTACAAAATTTCCAACTCTGTAGGTCCAATTTAAAAAAGAAAATCAACGTCGTCAGTTGCCATAATGGGTCAAGACTGCGCTTTAAAAAAAAAAACTGGCTCCGTCTTGACCAACAAGAAATGCCATTTTGGCACAACCTTACCTCCAAATTTTAAATTAACGCAAACAATTATCGGCCAAAAAGTAAGACATGCCAATGGTTACACAAGATTTTAGAATGTCCAGGCATCCGCCTCACAATGCCAAACTTGAAATCAAACCTCAACCAGCTCATTTTTATCATGAAATTTGCACACCCGAAAATAACAGCACACAGTGCACAAAACAGTCTTCACTCCACTGCATGAAACAGAATTATGATGGCGTCCACGTCTTTTCTCGCAGGAGAAGGCAAAGCCTCCTCCCATCAAAATACACTCCTTGCGACGTTGCCAAATTTGTTTGGAAAATCGAAAATTAAAAAGTGCAGTCTTGTCCAATGTGCCGTCTTACCCCTCCCGCCTCTACAATTCATTCGTTTTCGAAAGATAGGCATAAAATTTAATTAGCAAAAACTCGGATGGTGATCCG
>JASGXE010014967.1:0-11441 GCA_030068105.1 Sinentomon sp. SZTP_YWyxl
GTTAGTATTCATTTCTCGCCCAATCCTTAGCATATTGGAGTTCATTGTCAAATGAGGCGCCATTTATATTAATAATTAATTTATTTATCTATTACAGGCAACACTGTTACAAATGAACTGGTGACAGAACACAAACACACAAAGATATTGATACAGTCATGGCTTCGTCAAAGAAATCAATTCAATACAAAAGAGCGAAAAACAAGCACAACAGCAACAATCTAGAAAAAAGACCAGCATAACACAAATCGGTTCTGAGATATTTCAAACAAAGAGTCAGAAAAAAAAGAAAAAAAACTCATGTCTGAGGTGCGACGCCGATCGAGGAACATGCGTGCATGAGAGATAAATTTTGACCTCGAGGGAAGGCCATTCCATTCCCTGATGGTTTTCGGAAAAAATGAATTGAAGTTCACATTAGTTTTACTGCAATCAATAGGTATACATATGCAATCAATAAATACGTAATTATTGTAATTATTGTGTTGATTTGCTATTAAAATACAAATAATATTTAATTTTGTCAGACAAGGCAACTCGTGAACAACAAACATGGCAAAGTAAAGCGGGGAAAATAAAAAAAGTGGAAACTATGCTAATTGACAACGACAGAACTGACACAGGACGAGAACAATAAAATCAGCTAATTCATTCCTGAAAACATTCGTTGAGCATTATACGTACGCGGATATTTCATCCGCATTGTCGAAACATCCCAACGGCTTTACAACATACCAGAAGAACGCTCAAGGCGTGCGTTAGGTCTTTTGCGTCCGGCTATTTCCGATAAGTGCTTCCTGTGCCAAAGGTAGAGCACGAGGGTTTAACTCGCCCTCTGTACAGGGTGATTCACAAAATGATTCATAAAAACACTAGTTTCAAATAAAAAGAGTTTTGGCCACAGTTCAATCCTCATATCAAGGAAAACCGCACGCATAAGACCAAAGCACGGCGAAAAAGGACATTTGTCTGGGTCTGCACCATCTGCTCATGGTCCTCATTCCATTTGAAGATATGAGCTGAGAATGCTCCCAAGTGTGCCCAGAGTGAATTCAGAATTCTTTCAACAATGAAAACTCGGTCGGAAACTTCATTCTCGGCATAGAAATTAAAGTTTTTCTGTGTATTTAAATGGAAGAGTGTGAAGCATTCTCACCTCAGTGGTCAAGGGACAAATTAGACGACTTTCCGCAAATTTTGGCCAAGTGCTTTTTGTGAATCAACCTGTATATCGCACTCGGTATGAATAGATATTTCTGAATCCGGCTCAATAGGTCTATGGCCTCCGCCAACAAAAGAACTTCTTAAAATATGAGGCACGAAAAAGAATTAACTCAGACGTTATCCTTTCAACCAATAAAAACTGAACACGCGAAGCAAAGCGGATAAAACATTCCAAAAATGATGCTTTCTGATGGAACAGTCTGAACAGGCGTTTGCATCCGAAATGTGACCAAAACTTAAAAATTATTGGTGAGATACTGGCATGGAGGCGTTGGGCTCTGCTTGATTTGAGGTTGTCAACATTTCTTTTAAAATCGCTCCAATCTGCAGATAATTGATGGAAGCACCGAAATTTCACAGTAAAAACGCGATTTAAAAACGCCTGTGTGTACCCAGCCTCAAGCGTTAAGGAAGTCAAAGCATTTAAACCTGCAAACGCCTGAAGTGATCAAGAACGCCATCACTTCTTGAACGCAATCCGAGATCTCTTCTTGAACGCGTTCAAGAAGAGATCTGAGGAAATCCGATTTCGGATGAATTTCGGAGGCATTGTTGGAACAAGCTGCTGCGCGTCGGACTCTGAATTCGAGTTGAGGGGTCGTCATGGCAACCGACAAAAAATGTTTTTGCAGCGGCGGCGTTCTGATTTTTTCCAGCTCTGCGACGAGATTGAGTCATTTTGCGTCAGGAGTTGCGACTGTTCATTTCACATCGCAGTCTTCTTTCTGGTGTTCGCGTTTGGAGTTTGTCCAATCGAGTTCTTGTGTGTTTGAGGTGTTTGTGAGCTGCATCGAACTGTGTTGCGCAGTGGCGGTCTTTTCCTTGCTGGCGCGAGATTGTGCTCTTTTCGGCATAATTTTTTTTTCCAATCCACTTCCGCGGACCAGGAGCTCGCAACAGCCAATCACGTCATCGCAAATTGCAACGTCATCAATTTTGGGATTTTTGCATTGCCACCGCTTTTTGCCATTTGGCATGTTTGCCACCGCTTCGCAACTCTTTCAGGGTCACAATAGGGTTAGGTTAGGTCAGGTTAGGTTAGGTTAGGTTAGGTTTGGTTAAGGTAGGTTTTGAAATTTGGATGTTGAAATTGGCTGGAATTCCCAACAGCCAATCAGAGGCGCGCCAGCGGAAGTGGATTGGAAAAAAATGTGCCTCTTTTCGTTGCATAGTTCGATATTGGCGTAATCTTTTCATGCGATGCACGATTTAGGCGGATGATATCGTTCTGAGGTTTTTGCCTGCCAGAGTTTTCAATTTTGCACGTTTACAAGATTGGAGGTGTTGAGAATTTCCTTTTTCCAACGATTTTCAAGACTCAGCGAAATTGTACCTAGGTACTACTTGATACTTCGCGCGCGCGAGACAAACTCCTTTGAAAATGGATGGGGGAAAAGGATGCAAATTCAGGTCTCCTCAGCCAAAACAAAATTAGGGACGCAATGGGCTCCTCAAATTGGAAAATAAACTTAAAAAAATCGGAAGGTGACAATTTGGAAGCAGGATGGAGTCTCAAGACATGAATTAGACAAGGTTTAGACAAGCCATGGTCGGTTCAAAACAAAACTAGGAAATAATCCATATATTTCTGACATTTTTTGTTCACGTGAACCGAACTTTCAAGATAGCAACACGTTGGCAAGCAATTTACATCTAAGGTTTTGTGTTGATTCATACCTGTTTGAAGTGTCATTTTGTGTTGCAGACAATGTGAGCTTATTGGCGCTTCATCCGTTCATGGACATTGATGGACAGCGCCCTTTATCAAACCAGGGTATTTTTAACATTCGTCCATCTTTTCCAAGCCAATCCTACACTCTAAAGTTGAAGTTTCTCGCATGGAACACCGCAGTTGCAATCCTCCGTTGTAGCTATTCTGACCTCAGTTCATTTCAATATACAGTCCTTACCAAACCTTTTCGAACATGAGCTCGGTTTTAACTCAGGGTCATTTAAAATACATGGCATCGCGCGCTGCAAAACATCAAACATTCGTGTAAGGTGTGAATTTGTACCAAGCCCTGTTGAAATTAGTTGGTCCCCGTATCAGGCCTTCAGGAGTTTCCTATATGTTCGAAGATATTTGGTAGACTCTGTATATCGCTTTGACCTTTTCTCAAATCCTGGCCTGGTTAAAAGGAAAATGGTGTTCCAATAAATTTGTGTGGTGTGTTCCAAAACCTTTCCGAAAAGTATGCACTCCCATCTAAGCTCACGTTAAGAAGCTGACAAAGGTGTTCATTTCGAAACATCAAATTTAGAGTGTAGTCCCTTGTCAAATATCAAGGCTAGCCAACTCATACTTCATGTAAAGATCAATGAAATTCAAAACTATATCATTCGCAAAAAGTTGGTATTCAAAATTATTTCACCTTTCCACGCTTCTTATTGGACAAGAGGTTTCGTTTCGTGGAGCTAATTTACAAGTCTATTTTTGCTTACCTACTTCTGCTCAATTTTATATTCAAACCGATGTAAAGTGACAATCAAAGACAACTGCTGCTAAGATGACACAATATCGGGTGTCCAAAAACCTATGGTGTCTGTCTGGTGTCCGAAAAAAAACAGAACGTCCGGTGCCAGAACATGGAAGGTATCAGAAAACTATTCTGATGCCAAAAAAAAACAAGTTGTAGGGTGGCCGAAAAAAGAGTGTAGGGACTCCGAAAAACGGGTCTTAGGTCCAATATTTCTGATCACCCTGGAGAATGTGACGAGCATTCCAGCGTATTGCGCTGATTAGTATGATGTGAGGGAAAATTTGGCAAATTTGGAAGGTTGGATTGTCACTATTTGAAAAGGTCCGACACTGATCAACGAAGGACGCATGTGTAAAAAAGTGATCGGGGAAACGACAATGCTAAAAGTAAAAAAACTGCTTTTATTATGGCTCTAAATTCATGATGAACTCCAACTATAGAACATCACCAATAATTCTACATGCGAAAGCGACTAAACTGGCGGCCATCCTTCAAAGGCAATTTGCCAACCATTCTGAACCTGTTTCAATTAATAATAGATGGGGTGTAAAAATGGGAACTTCACACGCGACAAATAGCAACAGCTGCGGGTACCTCTAACTTGACACAATTCTGTCACCTTACCTGGAAGTACTCGCAGATACAGAGACAAAAAATTACTTTGAACTTGAGCACAAAACGCTGCCGTAATTTCCATTGCAATTCACCCTCAGGTGATTCAACTCAATAGAGCCAATAATTCAACAGACGGATGCATCTTTCAATGCAACAATGGAAAAAGGATTAAGCGTTGTGCATAGAAATGAAATTTTCTCAACTCAGATCTATCCATTGAATCGGCTATTGAGGGTGTGTGGCTTGCGGAAGACGGCCGAAATACACCTGTTTCAACGAAATTCAGCCGCGTCAGAATGGACAGATTTTTTTCATCTGACTTTTCCAGTTCGTCTGTCCAAAACATCGTCTGTCCAAAACAGATTGTCACTTGCAACAATGTGCAAAGGAGAACATTGCAGCATTGACCATTGCCCATTGTTGCAACTGCAAATCTGTTTTGGACAGACGATCGAAAAACAATCTGTCCAATTTGAAGCGGCTTTAGCAGTGCTGTTGTCCGCTTTATAGAAGCAGGCAGAAATAAAAGCTTCAGATTGCAACATTGGAAAAAAACTGGCAAACTGTAATCTCTATATTCACTGTATTCGTTCCAGAATGTAATGTGCTTTCATGTTGAAAATATTTTTTCCGTTTCTGTACCCAAATGCACCTGCAGCAATTTAAACTTCCGAATAAGGTAATTGAAAGGCCGTTGTTTTTCATTGCATCAAAAAATAGGTAGCTATTTTCCCCTATTTCGTTTTTTATTCGCACCCATTGCGCAATAGCGAACGACCTTTATTTGCAAAATACCTACTCCAGACCTTTGTAAGTGTTAACCTGCAGGTTAGATCACTTTAGGTACAGAACGTCCTTGATTCCACTTTACATTTTTGAAGTATTTATTTTGACTCACCTGAATGACTGACTGACTGGCATATTGGGCATCACTTCCCAGATTCAAATTCAAATAATCCTTTATTTGCGGTTAATTTGTACATTTTCAGGGATAAAGCGGCTATGTACAGGTACAGTAATACAACGTTGGCAAATTTTTTTAAGATGTTGGCAAATTATAAAGAATAAAACAAAAAAGAAGCAATTAACAGTGGACAATGAACAGGTGATGCAAGTTGTTATTTTGAAAACCTGCTCGACTTAGCGTTGCGCACATAGGTAGATGCAGTGGGTAGCTTATTCCAGTCACGACATGTCCTAGGATAGAATGAGTTGAAGTGACATGCGTTCTTTATGATTGGTTGAAAAAATGCAAGTCGTTTTGAATCCTGCGGGGCTGGTGGCATAAAGTGAATTCTGATGGCAACTCGATATTGTATCGGTGTGCTATTGCAGACCTCTTGCAGTCTTGAAAATTTGGTGTCAGGACCGTTTTTCATTGCTGAGACAGGAATAATACGAAAACTGTTGTTTTTTTTTCTCGTCAAAGGTGTGACATTGGGGTTTTCAATATCTTCGCAACTTTAATTAACCTTTTGCCGTCAATGCACTAGGTATTGACTAATGAAGAACGAACGTGAGGGTTAATAAAAGTGATGCTTAACGATTAAGGAAAAACAACTATTGACGTGCGTATAAGGCGGAACTATTGCGGTCGCCGTCACCGTCGTAGGATTTTAAGCATAAAAGCCTGATTAGCAGGTTTATGGCTGCATAGTTATACACTCTAAACATGAGGTTTCGGTATATGGAACAACTTGAGAACACCTTTTTAACATGGGCTTAGATGGGAGTGTTATTGTCGGAACATTGTTTGGAACGTGTAGTGTGTTCTTGGAACACCATTTTCCTGTCACAAATTTGGAACGCATGAGTGATTTGCAACACTCCAGGAGTGTTGCAAATCACTCATGCGTTCCAAATTTGTGACAGGAAAATGGTGTTCCAAGAACACACTACACGTTCCAAACAATGTTCCGACAAGAACACTCCCATCTAAGCCCATGTTAAAAAGGTGTTCTCAAGTTGTTCCATACCGAAACATGTTTGTAGAGTGCACGCTTTGGTCCAGCATCGCAAATAATTCCAGCATAATTTTCCAGCATAATTTTCAACATTCATTCCCGCATAATTTCAACAATTTTCATTATCTGCATTTACAGCATAGGTCTGCATTGTCAAATTTTTATTTTCAACTGCATAATTTTCAACATTCATTTCCTGCCTAATTTTCAACAACATTTTTCTTTTTTAATTTTGATGCATAATTTCAACAATTTTCATTTTCAATATTTCCCGCATAATTTTCAAATTTTCAATTTCGACCGCATAATTTTCAACATTCATTTCCTGCATAATTTCAACAATTTTCATTTTCAATATTTCCCGCATAATTTTCAAATTTTCAATTTCAACCGCATAATTTTCAACATTCATTTCCTGCATAATTTCAACAATTTTCATTTTCAATATTTCCCGCATAATTTTCAAATTTTCAATTTCAACCGCATAATTTTCAACATTCATTTCCTGCATAATTTCAACAATTTTCATTTTCAATATTTCCCGCATAATTTTCAAATTTTCAATTTTCAACCGCATAATTTTCAACATTCATTTCCTGCATAATTTCAACACTTTTCATTTTCAATATTTCCCGCATAATTTTCAAATTTTCAATTTCAACCGCATAATTTTCAACATTCATTTCCTGCATAATTTCAACAATTTTCATTTTCAATATTTCCCGCATAATTTTGAAATTTTCAATTTTCAACCGCATAATTTTCAACATTCATTTCCTGCATAATTTTCAACATTGTTCATTCTCAATATTTCCCGCACAATTTTCAAATTTTCAATTTCAACCGCATAATTTTCAACATTCATTTCTTGCATAATTTCAACAATTTTCATTTTCAATATTTCCCGCATAATTTTCAAATTTTCAATTTTCAACCGCATAATTTTCAACATTCATTTCTTGCATAATTTTCAACATTGTTCATTCTCAATATTTCCCGCACAATTTTCAAATTTTCAATTTCAACCGCATAATTTTCAACATTCATTTCTTGCATAATTTCAACAATTTTCATTTTCAATATTTCCCGCATAATTTTCAAATTTTCAATTTCGACCGCATAATTTTCAACATTCATTTCCTGCATAATTTCAACAATTTTCATTTTCAATATTTCCCGCATAATTTTCAAATTTTCAATTTTCAACCGCATAATTTTCAACATTCATTTCCTGCATAATTTTCAACATTGTTCATGTTCAATTTCCTGCACAATTTTCAACTTTATTTTCAACATTTTTCATTTTTAACTTCCTGCATAATTTTGAACAATTTTCATTTTCTCCATTTTCCGCGTAATTTCCAGATTAACAATTTTCAACCGCAAAATTTTCAACTTTCATTTCCTGCATAATTTTCAACAACATTTTTCATTTGCAATTTATTGCATAATTTTCAACATAATTTTCAACCACATTTTTCATTTTTATTTCCTGCATAAAATTCAGCATAATTTTCAACAGCATGATTTTCAAAGATTTTCAACGATGTTTTCGAAAACATATGTCGGATTGAGAAACAAACCAAAATCACATTGTTGCTTTTTGCAATTCAGCAGGGTTTTGCAATTCAGCAGGGATCTGGGGACTGGGATAGAACGGACTGAGGCAGAAGTGGACTGAGGCAGAAGTGGACTGAGGTAGAATTGGACAAATGAGGGAGTTTTTTCATGGAGGTGGTAGCTTACACCTGTCCTAACTTAACTAAACCTAACCTGACCCAACCTAACCCGGAGAAATGAAAAAAATCAGCCTCCAAAAATGCAAACATTCTGCCTCAGTCCACTTCTGCCTCAGTTTGTTCTGCCCCAGTCACCGGTCCCTTCAGCAGTCAATGATGGAGCATCTCATGAGGTCTCTATGGAAACAAGGCCGCATCAATGCAAACGAAAGGATCAGGGATTGCAATGTTCATTCGTACAATATAAAACGGATTGTTGAAAGTGTGTGCGTGTTTCCTGAATAAAATGAGTGAATTTGATGGAAGACTATTCCAAACAGAAATAGTCTAGAAGGAAAAGAATTCTCAAAACCTTCCCCTTCACAAAATGACCTGACAAATTGCTTTTGAAAATGAATTTAAGATAATTGTTGTTGGGGTATTGTTCTTACGGAGATACTTAGAGAACGAGATTCTTATCATACATTTACAGTCAGTAAAAGTAGCCTTATCCGGCCCCTCTCTTCTGTTAGATTTCTGGCCAACATGAGGCATTGGAGAAGACATATCAGTGATTGGACGAATTTGTGAAAGAAAGGATTTCTCCGAAGTGAAAAAGTTCTCAACAAGAGGAGTTTGTGAACTCTTTGAACAGTGAAGCGATTCAAGTTTTTGGGCGAATCTTCGTTCGGAAGGAATTCCAATTCGACCACAGTCAGTGCCGTAAATTCTATCGGATATTTTCGAAAACAAAAATAGACCGCGTCTCATTGCGACGAACTGAACGCTGGCGCTGTGGACTAATTTTGGTGAATGGGTAATTGTTTGCACGTAACCAAGCAACAAAAATCCTTTCAAACGACAAGGCGTCTTTTCATCAGCAGCCAGAGTTGAAAGGGAGAACGTTTTCTTGCCGAGTTTGAAAACCTCCCACCTGACCAGCCCCACCCCCATTCCCACCCGCCACCCCCTGCGTTCTCATTCAGTTTACCACGCAATTTGATTTCCGCAAAAAGAGGCTCGGAAATATTGGAAAGCGAGTGGCAAAGCGCTGGCGAATAATTGTTTTTTGTTTAGCATCACCAGCAAAAAGCTCTTGTTTCTCTAACCGGTTGCTGGAAATATATCATCTCTCAAAGCAGTGACACCCCCTATCCCCATCACCCGGTAGCACCCAACCACCCCTCCCAAAATGCGTGCTGTTTTGATTAGCCCTGCCTCTCCAACCCCAATTTAATTGCGAATATTATTCATTCTTTGTGCCCTCCGTGTTCGCGTAGAAAGAGGAGTTAGGCTGCTAAGAGGGACGAAGCGAGGTAACAAGCCCCCACTGACAAGAAGGGGTTGGCCAGTTTGTCAAGGGGAAAGAAGAGGGTGAAAAAAGTTACCAGAAGACCTAAATAAGAACAACCCGGCCTGGAAAACAAGATCAAAAGAAAGTTTGCAGGAATTTACACCACCACCGCCGTTGCCGGAAGAACTGGTTGAATTTCTGAAGCAGAGCAGTTCCGGCTCGGGAGATTGTTTTCCTGCGTGTTTCGGCAATTTTGAATAACTCTTTTTGCCCGGAAAGCACCGGGGCAACCGCTCTACCGGCACCAAGAAGAAGCCATGCCTGCCTCGCACCACTTCAGTGCTGTGATGTCACCCAAGCCGAGGGTGGAATCGCTGACGAGGGTGACCACCTCTCCCTCCCCGTCATCAGCGATGGCATATGGATTCGGATCAGTTCCACGCTGCCGATACTTGATCCTAATCATCCTCCTAGCCACCAGCTTCGAATTGTCTGGTAAGTTCATTGCCATTCGAATGCTCACCTTCTATATCTATCGTGTCTTTCATGTGTGTCGGGGATCTTGGGTATTCTTTGGGGGTATCAACAATTCCACACTGGTGACTGTACTAAAAGCAAATAAACCTAACCTAACCTCTTTGTGTACGGAGACCACATGGCATTCCTCAGAAGTAAATGACGGAGGGCGCTACACGGCTCCCACAAGAATCCAGCGGAAGGCTGCTTTGCGTACAGTATCAGTGCGTTTTCCGAAAGAAATTTTTTGAACCCCATTGGGGTGGCCCTTCCAAAGCGCTAGGCCATGGCATCCCCAATCTGATGTGAGCCGTGGAACGCCCAGCAGAGTAGCGGCAGAATTAATGATCACTCATACATGTGTTTTTCACATCTGTTGCTTCCGAAACTTTTTTTCTTTCTTTTACTCTTATGCGGGCGGTAGAAATTAAAGTGACAGATTGCAACAAGACTTTCTGCAGGTATCAGATTTTGACCCCGCTTGTTAAAGATGATCTTTCATTTCTGCAGCATGGATTTTTTCTGAAATCTGAACAGTCGCAATTTTTTACATGCACCCATGAGTACATTAACTCCGCCGCCACTACTAAACACAAAGCAACGCCTTCAGCTGCAGCGCCTTCGAGTTAGGTGGCCTCATTTCCCGTGCGTAGGTACCTATATGGAAATCCATCTCCGGCAAGTCGCTTTTGAAATTACGTTCCGTGTCGCTGTTTTTTTTTTTTTTTTTTTTTTTTAATTTCAAGGACTTACGAGCATTTTCCATTCCTCACTCCTCAGTCTTTGCTTTGATTTAACAAGAGAGAAAGAAATTTCACTTCTTTGCATCTGAGAATCCCTTGTAGATTCGAAACCTCTCGCGCAAATCCTCTTGTTTTCTCTGAGAAGTAATTTTGCAAAGATAAATTCTCATTTCTCATATCTGATTGGATATCTTTATACCAATCTACATGTACCGTGGCCGTCAAAAGAGTCTTTACAATGGAAATGATACAGTTGCATTGCTAGTGGGCAATTTTCCTGGAATGGGCGGGATTTGGAGTCATGCTGCATTAATGCAGCATTAATCTCCAGGTGTCGATTGTATTTTTTTCTTTTCTCGAACCGATTGTATTAGTTAGCTTGTCCAATGCACACATTGTCTTACGAGTTTGTTTCAGTTCATTCGCGGGTGCGCTGTGTGCAACACGCGTGGTCTGCTCTACCACGTACATGAAGCAAGTTTCGCATCGCTACACGTTGGAGGCATTCATAGCGCATGCAGCAAATTTACTCCAAACTCAATCGTGGCATATTCGACAAAAAATGTAGCGTCGTTTGTTGTTTTGGGGCACACACAACTGCGAAAGTGTGCGCCTAACTAATCCGTAGCTTGTGCAATTTGTCTTGTATTGCTTTGACAAATTGCAGCGCCGTTTGTTTCTTAGGGGCACAAACGGTTTCCAAAGTGTGCGCCTAACTAATCCGTAGCTTATGCAATTTGTCTTGTATCGCTTTGACAAATTGCAGCGCCGTTTGTTTCTTAGGGGCACAAACGGTTTCCAAAGTGTGCGCCTAACTAATCCGTAGCTTATGCAATTTGTCTTGTATCGAGTTGACAAATTGCAGCGCCGTTTGTTTCTTAGGGGCA
>JASGXE010014968.1:0-22625 GCA_030068105.1 Sinentomon sp. SZTP_YWyxl
CTTTTTTTTTTCCCTTTTCCCATTTCCCTCCGTTTTCCCAGTCCCCCGATCCATTGCGGAAGACCTTCGTCCTGCAAGCGCGCCTTTCCTCTCTCAACAATCAGAAAACACAGCGGAGAGAAGGGTCCGGTGGAAAAGGACTTCGATGGAAAGTTTGGTATCGAAAGCTCGATTTTCAAATGAGGTCGTATTGTTTGACGGGGGCTGTCAATGAAAATCAAGAAAACCTTGTCACATTCGGACGAAATTAACACCGAAGTATTTTTCCACTGGACCTTTCACTCAACTGTCAGACACTGGTCTTGAATCCGCAGATGCAGCCTATTGTTGGAATTAAAGGCGTTTTGGCTCAGGGTGTGCCCGGAAAGTGAATGACACTGGGCAGTGTCTTCAAGTTAACACCCTGAACCAGAACGTCATTAAAGAACAGATGAATGCGTAGTTAGCTCAAACAAAATGACTTGAAAGTAAACTCCTGTGAAGGACGAAACTTTCCCAAATAAATTTAGGCTTGGCACAGCTTGAAAACTTTTGTTTATTTTAATTTTTTGCTCTACACTAATTTTTCTCGCATCCCAAAGTGACACATTCCAGGTTCGTATTACGAATTACGCTAACAATAAACAACAACTCAGAAGAGAGGAAAATTGGGTGGAGACATAAAGGTTCAAAGGTGGAACAAGAGAAAATTGCACAAATTATCACAGAAGGGTTACCAATTATCACAGAAGGAAAAGTTTTGTTTATCGCAGCTCACAAACTGTTCGCCTGAGACCCAACTGACCAGGAAAGTGTTTTCAATCAGAGATGTGGATCGTGTTTCCAGGAATGTCAACGGGAAAATGGGAAAATGAAAAAAAAGATGGTGTCGTTGAACTTAACTTGGAAGTGTGGTTTTTCGGACACCGTTTGGATCCGGTTAAGGATTGACGGAAGAAGGAAAGCTGTTCTGACCATCTGCCACCAAGACGATGAATTGGCAACCGGGGTACCAGACCTGACCGACGTATTTCTGACCTTGAAGTTAGCGGTCCCAAAATTTGAACTGAAATGGGTTTTTGAGAGAAGAGAAGGGAAACCTCAATTAACCCCAAAACGTTCGTAAACTGAAATTTGTTAAACTTCTCCAAATATCCGACTGTATCACTTGAATTGATTTCGTTTGAAGTGTGCTAAAAAATCCTCGCAAAGATAAACCTTTTCTGAAACTCATGCCGAAATCTTTCCAAATCCTCACTGAAACCTCCAAAAGAGAGCATTTAATTATTTTTGATTTCCAGTTGGCTTCAAATTCCACGGTCAAATACTCTGACTCAAAAACACTTTGTTGAAATTGAATAATCCCAGTAAATCCCAGTGTCACATTTGATCGATCATAGAAATCGAAATCCACAAAGCATAGTTGATAAATCACCCAAAGATATGGAATGTTTTTCCTTTACCACAAAAGACCCTAAATTCCGGGTGAAAAATTATGTGATGAAAACTGAGTCCACCTCTGAACATGATTAAAAAATGCCAGACCACAATTCGAGAATCCACCTTAATTTATCCCGAGTTTAAAACACTTACCCCCTGCAACCTGTTCCTTGCTCGGGGTTCTCTCTTCTTTCTGGAAGAGTCTCAAATTGGAGACATGGACCTCCTTGAGTAATGTCCAAATCCAAAAGGCAACAAATGGCCAATCAGTAAAAGTTACGCCAAACGTGAATTAGATCTAAAGCCAAACAAGTGGGTAAAGTGTAGTTTCAGAATTGTTGCGAAAATGAACACACTAAAACAACCTTAAAGGCTGAACACGAAACACGGGTTAAAAGAAAGATGTGATTTAAAACTGAAAACAAAAACGCATGTAAAAACGGAGGTGTAAACGGTTAAAACGGTGTTTTCACGGACAACGGTTTAAAACTTCAGCGGTAACGACGGAAACCAGGTGAAAATGAACGGGAAAGTTCTGGCTCATGAAAGTTTCACTGCAACGGAGCCGCGAGTTAAAATGACCTGGTGATTTTGCCGACGAAAAGGCATCAGCCAAAACAAGCTTGCAAATGAACGGCCAACACGCAGCGTTCCCTGACATTTGATCAATGTTCGGGGACGCCACAAATTACAGTCCACAGCATGCTCGAGCCGCGCTTCAAAATAGCAAACCACGAAAAACAAGGTTTCATGTTTCAATTTAATTTTTCAATTTTTTTCGGATTTAGGCCTACCTCCTACAAAAAACACGACAATAACAGTTATATGCACCTGCAAACAAAGGTTAAACGATGTAAAAGGGAATGCATAACAAAGCGGAAATTCTGTGGCTCTCGCAAAGATTCCAATCGAAACTGAAAAGTGGCATTGGAAGTGAGTTCCACTGAGTGATGGTGCGTCCCAAAAAAAGAAGAAAATTTGCGTACATCTTTCCCGAAGTGCCACGAGCGATTTTTGAAATCATGATCTTGCCGAGAGTAAAAATGAGGCGCCTCTTGCAGGCGCATGAAGGGATAAGAGAACGTGGAGGCGATGGGGCAAAATGGCGCAAAAAGTAAAATAGGAGGAAAGCATGAAAGAGGAAGCGGTGATCGTGGGGAAAAATTGTGCGCAAAGATAAACAAGCGTAAAAGAGGCAAGAAAAAGCGGTGACGGTGGGGCAAAATGGCGCGCATAGTGAAACGTGCTGGAAGGAATGAAAAATATACGGTTGGCAGTGGGGCAAAACGGCTCGTTAAAGTGACACGATCAGTCGATCAGAAATAAAAAATGCGTCAGCGGAACAAAATAGCGCGTTAAAGTGATAAAGAAAGATTTCGAGTAAGTGGCGGCGGTGGGGCAAAATGGCGCGTCAAAGTGGAATGAAAAGAGAAAGAGGTGGCAACTGGTCAAAATGGCGCATCAAAGTGAAAGATGATGGAGAAAGACAGGGCAAGACGCAGGGTGAAATTAGTGTGGAAAGGTGAAATAGAAACAGGCGACCCAGAGTCATACCGATTCAGATACAAGATTGTGGTTTCATCTCGGTGGTTCTAGATCGCCCAAACGAAGGGAGAAAAACAGCAGCGTGGCGAAATGGCGTAGTAGAAAATGAGCTAGAAAGAAAGAAAAAGAGGGAAAAACGACCGGGTAAAATGGCGCGACTGAAAAATGATAATGTGTGCTGCGATGCTGGCGACTGTGATGACGATAGCATTCCTATATAAATAAACAGATTACATTTCAGCATATTAAGCTTTCTTTTATCTTTCGGCGGTCACTACCTCCCGCCACAAAGACGCCCTCCGCCAAATTCCACCGCTTATTCGTCCCCTTTTGCTGCGATATATATTGCGCTTTTTATGATTGTTTTATCCCAGGAAGTCCAGCCCAAATATCCGCTACTACATACACCGGCAGAAAATTGTTTGATTCAATTCAAATGTCCTGAAAAAGCAGGAGTTTTTTCAGATTTTTTCAGGGTCAGCTATGAAAAGGAAGGATGCTGCAGTTCGGAGAGAGTTAGCAACCCACACGAGTATTGCAGGATCTTACACTCTAAGCCTGAGGTTTCGGCATGGAACACCTTCGGAACACCATTTTTGACATGGGCTTAGATGGGGGTGTTCTTTTCGGAACATTGTTTGGAACACGTATAGTGTGCTCTTGGAACACCATTTTCCTGTCACAAATTTGGAACACATGAGCGATTTGGAGTACGTGGATTGTTCCAAAAACGCTCATGTGTTCCAAATTTGTGACAGAAAATGGTGTTCCAAGAACACACTATACGTGTTACAAACAATGTTCCGAAAAGAACACCCCCATCTAAGCCCATGTCAAAAATGGTGTTCCGAAGGTGTTCCATGCCGAAACCTCAGGTTTAGAGTGTATCCACAGGCAACGGTTCCGAATTCCTTGCTAATTTTGGAGAAAAATTCAAGTTCGCGGATGTGGTTAACGAATTGTCTTTCACTGCGTCTTAATTTAAAGCTACTTTTGTTACCAAACCCACAATGCAGCTTACTTTCACACACCTTCATCGCCTACAGCTCATTCCTCTTGAAGACATGCGCTGAGAATGCTTCACACTCTTCCATTTAAATACACAGAAAAACTTTAATTTCTATGCCGAGAATGAACTTTTCGACCGAGTTTTCATTGTTGAAAGAATTCTGAATTCACTCCGAGCACACTTGAGAGCATTCTTTGCTCATATCTTCAAGTGGAGTGAGGAGTATAATGTTTGCTGTCAACCTGCAGGATGGCGCCCACCCACAACTTGTTGCAAACCTTCTGCTTGACGTCCGCGATTATTCACAACGTCCGCGAAATTGGCTCTACTAAATGTGCAGGACTATTCATAAGTATTACCTGGCTGCCTGGCGATTCAGCTCCTGCTGTTGAACCGAGCTTTCCTCGGCGATAAAACAAGTGCACCGAAGCTGATGTGACCGGCTTTGATCGACAAGAATCGTTAAATACATATGTTTTACATCTACATTTTTATCAGTGTACAGTGACCCCTCGCATCCAGTATTGTCTATTGTCCAGCAGCCATGTCCAATACTATCCGAACTGCTTCCCTTTCCGAACAATAATTCACTCCCTATTTCCGTTGATTACCAAAAAAGAGAGAAAGAGAGAAAGAGAGAAAGAGAAGAAGCGATTGTCTCTGCATGCTCTCCCTTTCTTCGCCATCGGGTCCTGATGGCGCTCTGCTAGGATATAGGCGGCTTTCAACAACTGATGGTCCTACTGGGTGTACGGGAATGGCCTCCCAAAAAACAATCATCGCGTCATTCCTGATGAGCTTATTCCGATTTACTGATTTTGACTTCTCGTTGTTGTTTTTCGTTGTGTGCTGTTTGTCTTGTACCTTTGAGCTTCGATTTATTGTGAACAAATAAATGTTGTGAACAAATAAATGTTGTGAAGAAACAAATAAATAATAAACTATGCAGAGTGGAATTTGCTCTCCGGTAACCTCGGCGGTAAGACCCTCACCCCACCAAAGCTAGCGTTTTTATCCAACGAAAACCAAAACATCCCAAGAGGTATAGCTTTACGTATTTTTTGTTCTCCCGGTTGCTACTTTTGGGGTGTAAACGATGTTTGCAACCCAGGGGAGGGAAGGGGCTGGGAGGACGGAGGTGTGTGTGGAGTTGCACCTTTTTTGTTAACAGTGAATGAAATCACTTTGAAAATGAATGCTTAAAAGAGTCTGTTGGTGGTCGTTCAATCCCGTTTGTTTGCCTCGCGGAGCAAGTTTTATGTTTGACTCTTCATTTTTTTGAAAAAAAATTGACGAATGCCTTGTGCATGATTTCTTTTAATACGCAATTATTGCTTGTTGCTGCCATTTTGCAGTAGAATGTATCAAATAAATCCAACCAAAACCAAAACGCAAGACATGTAGTTTCTCCCACCAAAGTTGAATTCGTCCGACAACGGGACAGATTCGAAAGTTTTGGTCTGAATGTAAAACGGGATAAAAAAATTGGTCTGACCCAGGGCAGGCAGGCCTTTGAACATGCTGGAATTAGCCTTTTGATTGTCGATTTAATTTAGGACAAATTTTAAAATTGGAATTTCTATAGCTTTTCTTCATTTTGTTCATTTGGCATGTTTGCCCATTTTCACCAACTTCCAAACTCCCAATTTCATCTCAACCCCCAATTTCATCTCAACTCCCAATTTCATCTCAACTCCCAATTTCATCTCAACTCCCAATTTCATCTCAACTCCCATTCATCTCACTCCCATTTCATCCAACTCCCAATTTCATCTCAACTCCCAATTTCATCTCAACTCCCAATTTCATCTCAACTCCCAATTTCATCTCAACTCCCAATTTCATCTCAACTCCCAATTTCATCTCAACTCCCAATTTCATCTCAACTCCCAATTTCATCTCAACTCCCAATTTCATCTCAACTCCCAATTTCATCTCAACTCCCAATTTCATCTCAACTCCCAATTTCATCTCAACAACCAATTTCATCTCAACTCCCAATTTCATCTCAACTCCCAATTTCATCTCAACTCCCAATTTCATCTCAACTCCCAATTTCATCTCAACTCCCAATTTCATCTCAACTCCCAATTTCATCTCAACTACCAATTTCATCTCAACTCCCAATTTCATCTCAACTCCCAATTTCATCTCAACTCCCAATTTCATCTCAACTCCCAATTTCATCCAATTCATTTCAATCCAATTCAATTCAATCGTAAATCAACCATATTCGACGAGGAGAGAAAAATAAATTATTTAAAAACATTCAGGCTGACGTTTAGCGTACAATCAGCAGTTTCCGCAATGGAAACATTCCATTGTGACCACCTAGTAGGTGTGCTGCGCTAGGACAGTAGTCCATTGTCCATTTTTTATCTCGGTCTTTCCGCGCGCTCACTGTCCACTGTCCCTCTCCCTCCCTCCAAGCTTGCTCGTCCGGTGTAGTCGACAGCCCAGCAGCATCGTCCGAAACCTTTAGAAATATTGGCTTTTTATCAAAACAGTAAAAGCCATTTCCAATGCCATTGGCCGGCAGGAATATATCTGCAGTCTCTAGCTGCTAGAGGCGACGCTTTTGTTAGATTTGTCAATATTTATTGCTTTGCATTTCCCTCCTTTAAGAATAAATATGGTCCACAGAGCGAAGGATGCTATATCTATGTATATCTGCGTCTATGTATACAGCGTTTCCCAAATGTCACTTGACAAGAGAAAAGTGCATTGCAGTTTTGAAGCAACTCTGTAAGCTTGGAGTGGAGTTTGTTCCAATTCGAATGGATAAGACCTGCAGCAGGCAGCCTGCCCAATCTGAACCTGAATTCTGTAGAAATAGCCCCACAAGAGAAGACTGAAAACTAGCAAATATCATGGGTTGTCAAGTGACTTTTGGTAAACCCTTTTATACCAGCACTGACGTTGGGAAAAAGGACGCTATCGGGCCCAATGGAAATATAGGATACCTCTTGCATGGCCCAAGGCGATAATTCAAACGCTCTTGTCTGAAGGTTACACTCTCAAAACGTTTCTGGACCAAACGCCACTGAAGCAATGTTTTTCCAATCTTCACAACGATCATTGGTATATCAATCTAATTTGGTACAATTTCGGCAGACTTTGGAATTTGGAGGAAGCTTTCCGAAATTCGGGTGTGGGGGTGTCGGAAGCAAAATCCTGGTTGGGAATTAGCACCTTTCTCTGGGGAATGTAAATATTTCTTGAGGATGAGCGTCCCCACGCCCCCACGAGCCCCCACAACGCCTTGCAAAATCATTGGCAAAACTTTCTCAAATTCACCGAAATTGCCTGAAACCCACACAGCATAGACTGCGACTGGAATGTTATCCTGCTACAGAAGGGATAAAATCATCTTCTGAAGTGTGAATGGAAAACCCAAAATGAAATCAATGAATCTCGGATCTGCGAGGTAGAAAAGAAGGCTGCGATGGGAAACTGAGCATAAAGCCCAAGACCAAGACACCATACCTCATTCACGAGTGAGATTCCAACAAAATCCCACAAACAGAAAAAACCACGACCAAAACACACAAAAACCCACGATACCAGATCTTAATCACAAATGAGATTGCAGACAAACCCACGACAAAAACAGACAAAAATACACGACACCATACCTCACTTACGAATGAGATTACAGACAAAAAACCCACAGACGGACAAAACCCACGACAAACAGCAAAAAACCATGAACCCAGACCTCAATCACGAATGAGATTGCAGACAAAAACCCACGATAAAAGCAGACAAAAACCCACGATAAAAGCAGACAAAAACACACGACACCAGGCCTCATTCACGAAAATGGGAAATCAATGAATTACCCTTTTCCAATTACAAAAATCGGCTACAACTAGTCGTATAACCAATTCAGCAGACGGACGAATTTTTCTCACGAAAATTTGATTTCTATGCACAACGCAATATTCTTTTCCATTGTTTCGAAGGATGGCATCCATCTAACCACTGAATTGGCGACAGAGGAGGAGATGACTAGGGGATGGGGAATTGTCAATGGGGAATTTGGCCGCATGATTTTGTGAAAGCAACAGGTTTTAGAGCACATTTCCAAATCAACATAATATTTCAGAACGTTTCAACGCAACTCAAATCAACACATTTCAAAATCAACATGCTTCAGAACACATTTCCAAATCAACATATTTCAGAACGTTTCAACGCAACTCAAATCAACACATTTCAAAATCAACATGATTTAGAACACATTTCCAAATCAATACATTTCAACACTTTTCAACACATCTCAAATCAACACATTTCAAAATCAACACATTTTAGAACACATTTCCAAATTAGCACATTTCAATACTTTTCAATACATCTCAATTTTTGCAGATTTCGAAATCAACACATTTTAGAACATGTTTCCAAATCAACACATTTCAACATTTTTAACACATCTCAAATCATCATTTCAAAATCAACACATTTTGAAACACATTTCCAAATCAACACATATCAACACTTTTCAGCACATCATTAATCAGCACATTTCAAAATCAACACTTTTGCAATTGCTGACTAAAGGCGCATCACAGGAGAAAAGCTATCGCAACTGCCACAAAATTTGACTCTCCGTTCACGGACAATCAAGCAGGCGGTGCATCTTTGAAATCCTTCACTTATATGTTAAGGTTTGTCCCTGTCAAAAGGAGCAGTTGATGTTGTTGAAGACGCAATTCGAGGACTTAAGGATAAGGTGCACCTTCACCGACCCACCAACATCAAAAACAAATATGCCCAGATTCCTTAAAGTGGACTGCGAGTCAGGTCTGGCTTCGACCTATAAGGGTGTAATGGAGGGTCAGGAAACTGCATCTTGTTTGCAATGCTCTCGAGAATTCCAGGAATTGGGGAAATCGAAGCCTGCGATGTCCGTCTTCTCCAGTCAAGTTACATGCCTAAGTGGGCCTGAGAGAGAAAGGCGACGCTACATGCGTTGCTGGAAAATTTCCGTTTAAAATGCGCTGAAAATCAGGACTCTATCTCTTTCTATTCAAGTGGCTGGCTCTATGCTGGACGCTTGTATGTCAATCGCCACTGGACACGGACGGGGGCACTTGTAACACAGTACGCTGGTCAGATTGTTTGGAAGTCGATGCCCATGCCTGCGAACCACTGAATGCAGGCCCACTTCTGCAACTACAGTCCGCTCACTAATTCGATTTTACATAAGCATTTTCCCTTGCATTGTGGGAAAGTTACAGCTGCTGCAGGCCAGCCATGCATTGCTCCAACAATAGGAAACTTCAATTTTTGTTCCGCGTGATTTATTTTTTTTTATTTCCGCATGATTTCCTTTTCCGATGATTGTGCATGATTCATTTTTACCTTCCGCGTGATTTCGTTTTTCAATGGTACCGCATGATTTCTTTTTTTTTTTTTTTTGAATTCCGCAGGATTTCTTTTTCTCCTGATTCTGCACGATTTCCTTTTATCGTTTCCGCATAATTTCTTTTCCCCACGATTCCGCATGATTTCTTTTTTCATTTAATTTTCTATGAATCCCCATGATTTCCTTATTTGATATTCTCATGATTTTCCTTTCCCCATATATCCGCGTGATTTCCTTTTGCAATTTCCGTAAATGATTTCCTATTCGCATGATTCTGCATGATTCTTTTTGGCTTTCCGCGTGATTCTGTTTTCCAATGATTCCGCATGATTTTCGTATTGGATTTCAGCATGATTGCCTTTTCCCACGATTCTATATGATTCCACATGAATCCGCATGCTTTCCTTTTTCGAGTCCGCATGATTACCTTTTCCCATGAAGACGCGTCATTTCCTTTTTGATTTCCGCATGATTTCCTTTCCCCATGAATCCGCGTTATTCTGCATGATTTTTTTTATTTCCGCGTGATTTTCCTTTCCCATGATTCGGCATGACTTCTTTTAAAAATGAAATTCGGAGAATCAAAAAACATGCACAAAATCACTGATGCATGCCCTTCAATGATGTAGGTGAGACGCGGTGTTGGAGCTTCTGCGTGAAAAATGCAGTGTAGAGCCGCATCAGGTCACGGACTGTGCGAGAATAGTCGTCCATGAATCCGTGCTTCGTCTCGATGGCAGAGGAGCACAGATGACAAGTGACTTCCGCTGATTTCGAGGGTCCTTAACGATACCAGCAAATATTCCTTCTACGTACTTTTCGATCAAGGGACAATCTGTAATGGTTGACAGCGAAGGAGTTGAAGGAATACCCATTTCGGCAGGTTTTGGCAAAATGACAATCGGCAAAATCTATGGTCTCGTAGTGAAGGTCTTATGTCACTGGAGTCACTTAATTTAACACAATGTTGGGAACTCAACTCGGACACTGTTCGTGGTGTTTTGGTGCTTTGACACGATGATGCAGGGTGTTTGGACGCTTTCAGGCTGCTTGGACGCTTTCAGGGTGTTTGGACGCTTTCAGGGTGTTTGAGTGTTTTGGCCCTGTTCAGTGTATTTGAGCACTAATGAGGGTGTTTATGTGATTTGACACTATTCACGGTGTATCACTATTCAGAGTGTTCGAGTGTCTTGACACTCGAACACTCTTCGGGGTAGAGGTACGAACGCTGTTAAGGTGTGTTTTTTTCACATTAACGCTGCCAGGGTGTTTTTCGAACACCATTCAGGGTGTTTCTGTTCGTTGACTCTAACCATGGGTGTTTAACACCGTTCAGGGTGTTTGAATGTTGTTCTACTCTTCAGGGCATTTGAGCATTCTTCAGGTGATTGGGTGATTTGATATTATTCAGAGTGTTTGGGTATTTATTAGGTGTCTGTTACATGCCTAAAGAGCTCAATTCTGGGAAAAACAACTAACGGACTCTGCAAAGCAAAACCGCAGCAATGGGGGCCTTCTTCCAGCATTTATTGCTTCCGGGAATGCTCACCAACAAAAATATGGAGACTTTTTGTAGTGTTAAGAGAGTTCTTAGGTTTTAGTTCTGTTTTAAGTACTTTAAACGTGCTTTTAAGAATGTTGTCCAACTGATCTGTTGTCCTAAAAGACGTGGCAAGGAGGGTATGCAAGGATGAGCAAGGTACAGATCTTGCGTGAATGCCCTTCAGTCAGAGTCGACAGCTATAGATTGCAGATAGACAGTAGGTACAGATGTGGTTGACGTGCGTCTGTGAGGAAACAAGCTTCGACCGATTCTGAAGCATAATCGTTTTAGTCTCCCGAGGATAGATCCAGTGTATTATACACTGGATCTATCCTCGGGAGACTAAAACGATTATGTTTTATACACTGGATCTATCCTCGGGAGACTAAAACGATTATTTTTCAGAATCGGTCGAAGCTTGTTTCCTCACAGACGCAGTATACCTCCGCCAAGTAGCGTTTTAACGCACACCCTGTACGTGTGGCTAAAAGGCTATCTAAAAAGTGACGGACGGTTGGTGATTGGTACGAGTTTGCTCAAAAGGAAGTGACAGACACCTGAAAAGAGTTTTCCTCGTTTAACTTGGAACCACATGGGCTTGAACATTAGCGATACTCTCGATAAGCCATAAAACAAACCAAAACTAAATAAACAGTTAAAACAAAGGTACTTGGCCGAACAAATAAAAATCCAAAAATAAACATAAAAGGTTAAAACAGTTGCCAAACGGCCGAAGAATAAAACACTGCGAGTCCGGTACACAAACCCGCTGCAGGTTTCAATGGAGCGTTTTTTGGTGCGTGTCACCGCGATTCTGAAACATAATCGTTTTAGTCTCCCGAGGATAGATCCAGTGTATAATACACTGGATCTATCCTCGGGAGACTAAAACGATTATGTTTCAGAATCGGTCGAAGCTTGTTTCCTCACAGACGCAGTATACCTCCATTAAACGACTGGAATCAAACATCCGTCTTTACTTATTTGAAATCTTTCCTCAGCTGAACGCTGCATGCATTTGTAATATTCCGTACCACACAATGTAATCGCCCAGAGAAGGGCGTACAATTCTTGGACAGTTTTTGAGAAAACTGAAAGAAAAATATTGTCCACTCCAACGGAAAAATATACTCACCAGAAAAGAACAGGCTTGCCAAAAAATCCTCAACGCCCACAGCACGTTCCCTGCAACAAATGGCATCACAACAAGGCCACAACCCGAGTGCACATCCTGTTTCTCAACCGAGAATCTTCCAAATTCAAATAACAATAAGCAAAAGATTCCAGCATGTTTTTCATAGAAAATTTCCTCCCTATATCTTTTCGCCAATTCGCTTTTCTCCCATACGTGCATAAGCGTATGACGCTGAAAGTAAAGCTATTAGTTCGGATGCGATCGTTGGTAGTTAAGGGGTCTAATGTCATCGAATCACCCTAGCTCTATATCTGTCTGTCTCTCGATATAGTTAAGTGCTCGTCAAACTACTTCTACGAGTCTACTTAACTATTTTCGACTCGTTGCAGCAACAAATCAAAATAACTTCTCATGTTTCATATGCTTAGGGCATACAGAGCCAGGGAGAGTCTTGGTGAGATGGTTCTAGTACTGTGCGGATGTTGGTCGCAGTTGACGTTGCATTCTGCTTGTGCGAGTATGGCAAATTGATGTTATGTAGTCAACGGACGGTTAACCATGCAAGATGAGCTGCCGGCTTGTTTTCGAAACCTACCGAAATCGCAGGTTGCACTGACGTCATTTGTTTGAGCAGACGCTCTGAAAACACGTTTGATCAAAAGTAAACTCGAAAGCGGATTTCGCAGCTGCATCGATGGTCTGGTGGTCAAGGCATTGGACTGCTAATCCGACGGATGGGGGTCGATTCCAGCAGGTGTCAGATTTTTTTAGATTTTTGTGTCTGGGGATTTTTTTACATTTTTGGGGCTGGTAGCCACCAGGCGGTAGGCGGAAAGCAATAGCAGGTCAAGGTAGGCTAGGAAAGGATTAGGTCAGGTTGAATTGGCTTTAAAAATTTCGTTAGTAGTGTGTAAATGAGTTTTTTGTTGCAATGACGTCAGTGCAACCTGCGATTTCGGTAGGTTTCGAAAATACGCGAGCTGCCGTCCAAATCGTATTTTCCAATCTGATCGGTCAGATTCGCGAAGGGAACAATCATTGATCCTTTTCGCAATGCATGTTTGATAGCGCATCTCAAAGCTGACTGCCTGAAGATTCGAATCATGAGGGCAAGTTAACGTGATGTTCGATTCCGAAAAGCCCGATTCCCGGTTCCCGTTTCCCGGAAATTCCAATTACAGAAACATTGATTCTGGAAATTTTGAATGAGGATAGTTTTCGTCCGGCAAGTTTGACTCCAGAAAGCTTGATTCCGGAAAGTAGTGCTTAAATTATGCGGACTGCCTTCGGCCCAGAGCCGGCCGAACTGGAGATCGCGGCTTCCGGAGGCGGATCTCTCTTTCGCCCCTGGGAAATGGAAGCCGTTCCAATTTAGACCCCGCGCGGAATTTTTTTGTGTTTTTTCTAACAAATTGGTGGAGCTTGATGCGCATGTATGTCATCTTATTCTGGAATCCTTGTCCTGGACTTTTCCTTGCGAAAACCGAACGGGCTCAAGGGCTCTCTTCAAAACTTTCATCCTGCCCTTTTCAAAATTTTTGGAGCCGGTCGATTTATTTTTGCAAATTGAGCACCGACAGAAAGGTCGATATTTTTGTAAGCTCGATCTAGAAATTCTCAAGTTCCGCCAAGACCGTTTCTGGCATGCTTGACTCTCATGCTTGACTGTCATGCTTGACTGCCATGCTTCACTGTCATGCTTGGCCAGCTGCTTTTGAGTGCGAGGAGTGTGCACGTGTTTCCAAGCATACCGTTCCTCCATCCACAATCTCTGTTGCCATTTTTGTTGTTTGAAATTGACCCTTTTGAGCGCAAATCAACCTCCGAAACAACTTCAGCAAACATCCATACTGTTTATTTGGATATCCTTAATCCATAACCTACGATAGAGCAGCTTGAACGAACAATACCGGCTCATGAGAAACTTCGCTTGTTCTTTCCTGATTTACTTTCCATATTCTTCTATTATCCGTCAAGGGTATGTCATTTATGATGAAACGCATGGGCCTAATATGTTGTGTGTGCACTTATGCCTTGACTGATGGAAGAGCACCCATCCTAAAATTATACACCCCCATAAATCTATTTTCCATTGTCGTAAAATTCATTTTATGCAGTCGTAAATACCGTTATAGTTGAATCAAAACACCGATTATGATCAAGCCGTTTTTCTGGCGAATAATCAGTTGCGCTGTTTCCCAAACATATAAAGAATTAACTTCTGCTTATTTTCTGCATTCAATTAGGCCGACAAATTGATTTTTCGAAGCTTCAAACGCTGCGATAGTACCTAATCTGGGGAGACTTAACAGTGTTTCGATACGGTATTTTTGTGTATCTTTTCTGCAGACAGGGAAGGAAATTAAAAATGCTAATTCGGAAGGCAAGCCAATGCGAGATGCCCGATGATTCGGAATGGATTTTGCGTCGAAAATGGAATTTAAGTTTTGTCCCTTGATCGTAAAACATGACAAAAACATCATGTTGTACCACGTCAAAAACATCATGTCAAAAACAACACGTTAAAAATACCATGCCAAAGACACCATGTCAAAAACAATGTGTCAAAAACACCTCGTGAAAACCACCATATGTCATAAACATCATGACAAAAACACCTTGTGAAAAACACCATATGTCAAAAACATCATGTCAAAACCATCATGTCAAAAACACCTTGCTAAAACATCATGTCAAAACCGCCATGTCAGAATAATACCTTGCCAAACCAACATGTCAAAAACGCCATATCAAAAACACCATGTCAAAACACCTTGTCAAAAACACCATGTCAAAAACACCTTGTCAAAAACACCATGTCAAAAAGACCATGTGAAAAACATCATGTCAAAAACACCATGTGAAAAACATCATGTCAAAAACACCAGTGAAAAACATCATGTCAAACCACAGTTTCAAAAACACCATATCAAAAACATGTCAAACAATGACTCACTGAAAAGAGTAGCAGATTATAAAAATCCAAAAAACACAAGTAAAAAGTCAGGTAATGAGTCTTGATAAGACAGTGATGAATTGAGTCAGAATTAAGACATGTGAGTCAATCGGACAATCACAAAGTATTCGATGACTGGTTATCTCTATTTTTGCAGTTCCCCATCAAAACATCTTTATTTTTGCTAACAAAACAACAAAAGATTTGTGTGAAAAACAACACAAGATGCCAATAATATCCAAGTGGCCATCCTCATAAATTCAAGTGACACGATTCAATATTTGTCCGAAAATCTCAGCTGCTCTGAATTGCCATCGCGCACCTGGCACGAACTAAACAAGTTGCGGGCTCCTCCAAATCGAACGCCAGCCCAAAACGCTTAACATGCTCCAGAATCAAGGAAGAAGGGATTCTGAAAACTGGGAAAGTTTTTGAACATATTTGGCTGAAAAGGCCCTGCATTCAGCAGCGACTGCAAGCTGCGTGGCCCAGCAGCCTGTCGCCGGATGGATTCAGCTAACCCCTCTTGCTCCAGAAAAGGGTTTTCCCTTCATCCTGTTACCCCTTGCTGCACCCCGCGCCTGCCGTGCGCTTTTATTTTGTTTTAAAACTTTAGTCAACTTTTAGGGTTATTTCGGCCGCATTCAGGGTAATGGACGAATCGTGATCTGAAACAGATATGGCTGACAATGACACTCAGTGCAGTATGCAATGCATTGAGGACCCCAAACCCATCTCTCTCCCCTCTCTCTATCTCTCTCCCCTCTCTCGCACTCTGTATCTCTCTCCCTTCTCCCCTTCCCTCTGTGGCCCTTCCTCTTCCCCAATCTCTCACCCTCTCACCCTCTCCCCCTCCCTCTATCTCGCTGTGTCTCGTCTCCCTCCCTATATCTCCATCTCTTGCCCTCTCTCTCCCACTTTCTCACCCCTCCCTATATCCCTCTATCTTTCACTCTGTCTCCCTGTGTCCTTTCTCGTCTCCTCTTTCTCCCTCTCCCAATCTCTCTCTCTCTCGCTCCACACTCTGTCGTTCTCCCCTTTCTTTCTCTCCTTCTCTCGCTATCTCTCTCACTCTCTCTCTCTCTATCTCTCTATCTCTCACTCTCTGTCTATATCTCTCTCACTCCTCTCTCTCTCTCTTACTCTATCTCCCTATCTATCACTCTCTGTCTCTCTCTCACTCTCTCCCTCGCTCCCTCGCTCTCTCTCCCTCTTTATCTCTCTCTATCTCTCTCACTCCTCTCACTCTCTCCCTCGATCTCTCGCTCTCTCTCCCTCTTTATCTCGCTATCTCTCTCACTTTCTCCCTCGCTCTCTCTCTCTCACTCCTCTCTCTCTCTCCACTCGATGTTGGTGGTTCTAATGCAAATATGGTTCATTTTCATGTCAAAATCATAGATTGTCGCTTATGGCTACGTGTCCCCTTGGATACCATATCTGTACACATTTTTGGATCCATGTCTTTGCAATTGAATATCAAAAGTGACCAAATTATCCACTGAAACCGAAGGAAACCTTCAATAATAATTCATTCTGGTGTACCAAATGATCTCTGATCTCCTCCTCAATCCGTCTCATAAATGGATGGGCTTCTATAATGAATTCGACTTTTTCTTGAATCCTCACTAGAAAGTTGTTGTTCTGCAAGGATGCGTGTCTGCTCTAGGCTTTTATTCATTTTTCCATTCGCTTGAGTTTTTGCTGACTTTACTCTCTTTTGCAGTTAAATCGGGGTTGCTGGAGGAGTTCATGAAGTCGGGAGCAGCGGCCCTAGAGGACTCAAAGTGGAGAACCCTTCCACGAGAGTCATTTGCCGAATTTATGGACTGCAAAATGAAGCTAGAAAAATTCCCCAGTAATAAACGGACGACAGACAGGTTGCAGGCGTCTGGTTGGCATCGCATATTTCTAAAACAATCACTGCGTTATTTACGAGCCAGCTTAAGACCGACACCAGGGCTTCATTTGAGGCTGAAATTGGGGGGACTCCATTGGGGCTAAAAACGATCTTGGATGGTTACCTGGTAAGGCCGTCGGCGGTATTACCCATTGCAACACACCCTCAGGTTCAACTCAACAGCAAAATTCAACAAACGGATGCATCTTTCAATGCAACAATGGAAAAGAAATAAGCGTTGTGCATAGAAATGAAATTTTCACAACACAAATCTGTCCGTTGAATTGACTATTGCGTTGAACCTGAGGGTGAGTTGCAATAGTGAATACGGTCGCATATGCAGGCATGGCAGTGCGCGAGCAACAAGCAGTCATTTCTCGATTTTCCTCCGACTTGATCACAATTTCACTCCGGGCTTCATTCGCGTTCGGCAAAGGGCTTTTTTCTCCACAGCGTTCAATTCTTTGGGGTTTCCGTCCCCCGTTATGTCCGAACGAGGCTTCGCCAATGGCCCAACGAGGCTTTCAAGTGTTTGCTTAATCGTGCATGCATCGTTGATCCAGGTGCATCACGGTGCAGAATGCTGAGTGTTGGAATTTTTATGGTGGAATTTCAATCGGGTGAAGTAATTGCAGGATTAGGGTCCCAATCGCTGCAGGTACCCAACAGTCGAAATATGGCTTCCTCAGCAGAACTGAACAGAACAGCGCTAGGAAAATGGACCTGTTACACAAATATGCATGCATACAGGCATGTATGTAGAGTGGCGAGGAAGTTACTTGTGCCAAAGTGTGTGCCTTTTTAAATCTTTCAGAGAAAACTGTGAGAATTTTGAAGGTGCCATGTTCAAAAAATCAATCGGGATTTTGCATCGAAATATATGTCAAATCAATGATAGAAAACCAAAATCGATGGGTTCCAGGTACACTCGAAAATCCAAAAACAACGGCACAAAATGCCGTGTAGGCACATAATTAATTTTCTCGCCAGGGGCAATGATGTCATCAAAATGTTATCGTTTCGACACGTTTTGAACGAAAGTGGTAAATTCCCTTCCCACACATTTTTATCCCTATTTTTTAATCCCTACGGCAATTTGATTGTAAAAAAATGTGGGGGTTACACACCCGTTTCGAGCATGAGGGGTAAATTGCCTTTCTTCACATTTTGCCCCTAATTTTTTAATCCCGCAGGCAATTTGATTGCATAAAAAATGTGGGGGTTGCATACCCGTTTCGAACATGAGGGGTAAATTTTTTAATCCCTACGGCAATTTGATTGTAAAAAAATGTGGGTGTTACACACCCGTTTCGAGCATGAGGGGTAAATTGCCTTTCTTCACATTTTGCCCCTAATTTTTTAATCCCGCAGGCAATTTGATTGCATAAAAAATGTGGGGGTTGCATACCCGTTTCGAACATGAGGGGTAAATTTTTTAATCCCTACGGCAATTTGATTGTAAAAAAATGTCGGTGTTACACACCCGTTTCGAGCATGAGGGGTAAATTGCCTTTCTTCACATTTTGCCCCTAATTTTTTAATCCCGCAGGCAATTTGATTGCATAAAAAATGTGGGGGTTGCATACCCGTTTCGAACATGAGGGGTAAATTTTTTAATCCCTACGGCAATTTGATTGTAAAAAAATGTGGGTGTTACACACCCGTTTCGAGCATGAGGGGTAAATTGCCTTTCTTCACATTTTGCCCCTAATTTTTTAATCCCGCAGGCAATTTGATTGCATAAAAATGTGGGGGTTGCATACCCGTTTCGAACATGAGGGGTAAATTTTTCAATCCCGCAGGCAATTTGATTGAATAAAAATGTGGGGGTTGCATACCCGTTTCGAACGTAAGGGGCAAATTCCCTTTCTCCGCATTTTTATCCCTAACTATTTAATCCCGCTGGCAATTTGATTGCATAAAAATGTGGGGGTTGCATGCCCGTTTCGAACATGAGGGGTAAATTCCCTTTCTCCACATTTTACCCTTAATTTTTAATCCCGCAGGCAATTTCATTGCATAAAAATGTGGGGGTTGCATGCCCGTTTCGAACGAATTTACCCCTTACGTTCGAAACGGGTATGCAACCGCGACAATTTTATGCAGTCAAATTGTCTGCGGGATTAAAAAATTAGGGGTAAATGTGGAGAAAAGGAATTTACCACTTCCGTTCGAAACGGGTGTGCAACCCCTACATTTTTATGCAGTCAAATTTGGCGGCCAAATGGCTCCAGATGTGGCAAAAATTACCAAAATTGACGCAGCATCCCAGTCGTTGGTCAAGGCTGGTGGATGCTGCAAAAAGATGCCTGAGCTGGAAACTCATCTTGTCGATTTTCGAGATGGTAGGATGCGATGCGAGCTTCGGGATTGATGCTGATATTACTCCCAAGAGTGCTTGGAGCATGGTTGGGATTCCTGCGACGGTGGAAACTAAGACGATACAATAAATTTCTCTCGCATAGAAACGAATGTTTCCGCGTGGACTTGAACTGAAGCAAGAAAGCCAATTCAACCAGAGGGATGCATCTTTCAATGCAACAACGGAAATGGAAGAAGCGTTGTGCAGATAGAAATGAAATTTTCGCAACTCAAATCTTTCCATCTACTAGTAACTGGCCATTGAGTTGGAATAAGGAACAAGTAATAGGGAAGAAGGCCTCATGGAAAAACATGGGAATAGAATTTAAAATTTTTCACTTAGCTCTCATTAATTTGTGTATGGCGATATGTGCTTTCAAATGATGCGGTTTGATGCGTGGAAATCCGCCTGGATTTGCGATGGTACGCCAAGTATTTACGGGTTTTGCTTTGTGCCTAAGTATGTTCAGATCCATTTTTCTTAGCTTATCATCGAAGGCTTCATATCTCAAAGATGAATTTGTTTGTTGTTGATGAAACCCTATATCGCTTCTCCCTCTTTTTATTTCCTCGAGTTTCAAATCTCCTTTGGCTGTGAGATTGTTGTGGGAAAGCGGCCTTATGTTGCAAAGTCGTCTACTGACGCCATTATCGCCGGAATGTGAGTTTTGTGGCATGACTGCAGGATGCGCTAAGACGTTCTTTGCTGTGTTTGTGCAGGCGAGCAGTCGATGATGTTTAGAAAGAGCTTTCCAATGTATTATTATATATCATCACTTTCCTTATCAATGCTCGAAAGCCTTTCCGTCAACTGTCTTATAAGCATTGCTTGACAGCCTTCTAAGGATAAGGGCATGGAAAGAGCCATCGCAGAAAGCAAATAACACTGTGTGGCCAAGAAAAATATCCACTCATTGTGTGATGTAATTTGGTGTGATGTATCTGATGTTCTTTGGTACGATATAATTTCGTGTGATGTAATTTGATGTAATTTGGTGTGATGTATATAATGTAATTTGGTACGATGTCATTTGACCTTGTTGTAGTTTGATGTAATTTGGTACGATGTAATTTGGTGCGATGTAGTAATTTAGTACGATGTCATTTTACGTGATTTATATGATGTATTGATGTATTTTAATTTGACGTGAATGGTATGTAATGTAATTTGGTACGGTGTAATTTGGTGTAATTAATTTCGTACGATATCATTTTGCGTGATGGATATGATGTATTGATGTATTTTAATTTGACGTAATTTGGTGTGATGTAATTTGGTACGATGTAATTGTTGTGATGTATTTTATGTAATTTGGTACGATGTAATTTAGTGTGACGTATATGATGTATTGACGCAATTTAATACGATGTAATTTGGTGTGATGCAATTTGGCGCGATGATTTTGGATTGATGTAATTTGGTACGATGTAATTTGGTGTAATGTAATTGATGTAATTTGCTACGATATAATTTAGTGTGACGAATATGATGTACTGATGCAATTTGATACGATGTAATTTGGTGTGATGTAATTTGATGTAATTTGGTTCATATTCCACATATCGGTTTAACAGATCAGGTACAATTTCATGCCTAACGTGCAGCTCTTCAATCACACCTTTCTTTTCAATCCGATACAAAACCTTTTATAACAACAACTTTTATAGAGAATTTTGGCGTGTAATTTTAATGATAACTGATTTAATTGGTAATTTTAATGTTTGTAGCACTACATTCAGCTCAAGTTTTTGTCTTTCATTCTGACAAAAATGAAAATGACAACTGTTGACAACGAATGTCGTCCTCTGTGGGAAGTCAAAATTAAACCCAAAAGATGTTCTTTGGTACCAACCTGGCCTCACTGGGGTACTCATCAGTCACCCTCACCCAGCTAGAGTTGCATGAGGCTTCCGGGTGAGACGCTCCAACGTTTCGGTTGGCCGCTTCGGACTTCTCACCTTTGTTCAGATGACCTTGCACTTGGTGATGTTGTTTGTGCTAATGACAGGGAATGACAACATTTTCAAAAATCAAAATCTTTTAAACCGTTTTGTTTGATTTTTGTAAAATTTTTTGTCCCAAATAACACACGATTTTATTCGTTTTATCGTTTCATTTCGCCCATTTCGGACACTTGGCAAGCGGTCTATCAGAATTCTGCTTCACCATTCAGATTTTCACCTCTATCATCTGCAGATTTTCATTCTCAACAATTAAAGATTAATCAGAGAGTTGAGAGTTACAACTTGTGTAGGAGAGGGCGCTGAAACGCGTCGCCTATTCGTACTGGACATTGAAACATTTTGCTGAAAATGTGATGTGTTTCAGTGCGCGCAAGACAGAGCTTTCAGCTTCCTCTTTTTTCTGCTTCAGAAGCTCGATTGAGACTTTTGGAATTACTTAATTATAAAATTAACTTACCTGGCCCACTGACTGGCTGACATTAATTTATTGGGTAACGTCCAGTCCTTCTGCAGGAGATTTTAAAAATTTTCACAAATTTACTAATCCCTGCAGCACACGCTTATTCGCAATTTAAAAAAATAATGATTATTGTTATCATTATTTCAAGCAATACTGCTGCAAGCTGAGGTGGCGGCAGACGTGGAACAAAGTTCCGAGTCAATGCAAAATAAGAAACATTTTAAAAAACAATTAAAAAAGATTCCAGGGTCAATCATGATTTGATAAAATCAAAGATCCAATAAAAAGGAACAAGAATTAGTTCAGAAAATGAGCCATTCGAATAACGCCACGACGACACCGAGGGATACAGATGCTCTCATGGATGAGGAAGGAGGCAGTGCATTCCAATCACGTAAAGTTCGGGGGGGAAAGGAATTGAAGAGTTGATTGGAAGAACACAATAAAGTTGAGAAGGAAAGCCCATTATCAGTTCCGCGCTGTTGAAAGCGATGCATGCTTAACGATGATTGTTGGAAGGCAAATCGATTGAACAGCACGTCGAGGCTGCGCAGAGGCCGTTACAGTGGTTAAAGCAGCTACGTATTCAGCCGCTGCTCGGGGCGCAGCCCCAACAGAGTGTTGGTAGCTGAAGGCCGCAGGGGGCAAAGCCCCCTAGTTTCTTATCTAAGGATGATGCGAGAATTTGACGTCGCGATGCAAGACTTGAAACTAGATGGCAAACATTGAGGGGTAACAAAACTGGACAAAAAAGCGAGTCGCTTGACTTGATGTTTTTACCACTTAAAGGAAACAAACCGGAAAAAAATAACGATTAAAAGTTGGTGCACTGCATAAAATGATTCCCGTGTCATACTCGCATTGTTGATGTATTAATTTGATTAACTATTGTTTCTGCGTTTCCGGCGTTTTTAAAAACCCTGACGCGACTTTAGATGCAGAGATCGTCTTTGAAATTTTC
>JASGXE010014969.1:0-10802 GCA_030068105.1 Sinentomon sp. SZTP_YWyxl
TTTAAGAGGATCTTTTTTTCGCGAATGGATTTTTGCTAAAATCTGAACAGTCAACAGTCTAATTTTTACATGCATTAGGTAATTCTGCCGCCATATACTGGATGATCCACATTTGATAATTACCTATGCTCTTTTTTGCAATGCCAGACATAATTCACTCAATCAAGCTTTCAACTTTCAACAACAGGCAGTCACAACTCACCCTGACCCCAAGGCATTATTTTCAATTAAAATCTGTTATAGGTAAAAGTAGCATCAACGAAACCAACCTGTACGGACCGAACTGGTTTAGCTTCAGGTCAAAATGTTTTGTTGCACTTGTTATGTCAACAGCTTTTGAAATATCAATCTGGGTATATTCAGTAGTGGATTCACCATCGTCTGTCTCCAAGTAACCGCACTCTTCAACATTCAAGATCTCAGCACGGGCTGCTTGCTCGGCTGCAAATTCAAAGTTCTGCTCCTTCTTCAGCAACTTCTTTCGTTTCAAATGCATTTTCATTCCTTTCTTTTGCATGCCATCCCCTCTCTTGTGATAGTCAAGCTGCGAAATAAATTTTAGACATATTCACAACAATTTTATTTGAAAAAAAAAACTGGCAAAAAATATCGATGCCAGCATCAAAACAAAACTGGCGGCACAGAATTCATCTTCTCAGGAAAGCAATGCAAAAATAAACAGCTTTTGGTGAGTCCTTCCCCAAAAACTAGAAGGCAACCTAAAAAGTGCTGGTACCCAACACAAACCGGAATTTAGGTATAGAGAACAAACTGAGAGAACTCTGGAAATGAGTATCCTCAGGCTCATTGGCTGGAAACAAATCTCGACAATGTGCCAACGACGACGTGTGGGCCAACGTCAAGGACACTGACAATCTGCTTTTGCCAGACTATGGCGGGATCTGATCACTGTAGTGTCACATTTGGGCAAGAAAGAAAAAACAGGTCTGCGCCAACACTGCTATCTGCAATTTTGCAACAAAAAAAAAAGAAACCCACAATGTGACTAGCCCATGAGTGTGAATCATGTGAGTCTGCGAAAGACAAGGTCTGTGTAAACGCAAAATGCAGGTAGGCCTACTGCACAACTCCGACGTGAACATGACGGCCATTAGACTTTTTTACTTCAAGTAGGTCACTTACTTCAGAATGGAAGCTTTTCACAGGCAACTGAGATTGGCAAATGTGTGGCCAATCTCAGAAAAGATTGTTGTGGAAAATGTGTGCACCATAGTCAATGGTCTCATAAATTGCGACATAATGGCAAACAGTGCTCAAAATGTGTGGGAGCTCTGGGAGCGCGCGCTCCTGCCCGCCCTGAGGGCGTGGGAGCGCAGCTCCCACATGCCCTGAACTCTCAGCATTCCCACAGTTGGAAAACCATCAAAAAACGCTCCCATAGAGCTCCCACATGGAGCACTGTGGGAGCGCTTTTTGACTCAAGTTCTTGCCGACTTGTGGCTGATCCAACTCCAAAAGTAAATTTCATTGTGTTGACTGTTGTGGAGACAAAAGATGGATATTGGAAATCTTCAGAAAAGGAAAGTAAGAAGTGCCAAAGTGTGGGCAGGCACAGTCCAATTCAAAAATCTCTCATCTGTTTGAATCAAATACCACTTGCTCTCACCCCAAGCATGGTTACGTCATCTTCTGATGGATGCGTGGATAATGGTCAAAGAATGCGGTAAACCGCCAGCTGAAACAATTCAAACAGTTACCAGTGTGGGATTGTGCAATTTTAGACAAAGCGAATTGATCTTTGGCGCACCTTTAGTGCTGGCATTGTTTCAGCTGTCCCGATATGCACAGAGAGTGACAGAGAGGGGAGAAGAGAGAGACGAGAGAGCAAGGAAAGGGAATTTGCTTTTCTTCAAGAGGCGATTTCCCACCTTTCCGGAAAAATTTGCAATAAATTTTCCCAACTTTCGTCAGATTTCCCAAAGGTTGGAGGGACTTCCCCCCACGCACCTGGCAATATTTTCATCAGTTACGCGATTTTTTCTGCTGAAATCCTGCAATCGATCTGCGGAAGAGTTAGGTACCTGTTATGAAAGCTTTCTGCTTTCCAAAGATACCAGAATCATATTGCATTTGGATGTCACATGGCGTCTTTCATCAATGAGATAATTTGAAACGGCATCTCTTTTTGTCATGAAACACAACACGCAACATTGTAAACACGATGCAAGCGATGATGGTGCCGAGTTGAATTCTCTCATAGATAAAGTTGTCATTTATGATGATCAAATGATTCGACACTAGCTGGCTTTCTAAAGAATCTTGGCTTTGAGAAAGCACGATGCTGAGAAAGCACGATGCAAAAGCTGTTCTGCAGGTCGATTGGAAATTGTCGTAAAAAATCGTGCAATTTATGCAAACGTGCGACAGGAATCTCAACTATTGGCTGGCACTCTTACTTTAATGATTCCGTTCGAAGGTTGATTTCGCAATTGTTCTGAGGAACGTTTTCAAGCGTTGCACATGCCTGGAATTGCCTTTCCTCACCTTTCCGAGACAAAAATTTTCATCAAAATCCACCTCTTCAATCAAGAGAAATTAAACCTTCTGTGGGCAACACACAGCGACCCAACGTTCACTCGCATTGTCTGTCCCCATTTGCCACCCACTGTTGGTCACAGCCCAAAACCGCCGCTGTATGCACCTCATGACGTCTTGCCAACCTGAAAAGATGTGCCACAAGGATGACTCCGGCTGGTTTTTAACACTCGTGAGCTACGTAAAGGTGCTCCGAATGCTGGAAGTGTTCTCACTACAAAAACGTTTAAACTTTGTTTTTAAACTTTCTGTTCTAATAGGCTTTGGTCAAGATTTTTCGGCAAACAAAAACAAAAACAAACAAAAAAATTGTGTGGGGTTATTTGCTTTTGTCCAATTGCAAAAGTGCAGAAAATATCAACCTACCCAACCCAGGAAGTGATTCATGGTATGGCTCAGGACTTTTTCGGCCTCCCTGCCAACCTAGTGAGATGCACTGAGGCAAAATATTCCCGCAATAGAATGGGCTACATGACCTTCTGTGGGAGAACCCAAAACCTTGAATTTGTCAAACGTCAAAACCTCCTTGACAATAGAACGGCTAATTTCGAGGCATGACATTGACCCACTCCAAAAGATAATTTTCGTTCCTTGCTTGATGGATGAAGTGCCCTCTATGCGGGAGAAAGTGCCCTCCTCGAGGGACGAAGTGCCCTCCTTGAGGGATGAAGTGCCCCCCTTGAGGGACGAAATGCCCTACTATTTTTCCGTGTGCCCTTTTTGAGAAAGCGCTCCTGCCCTTTTTTCGGGACACTTTGAGCACTGATGGCAAAGCAAGCTTTTCTCCAAACAGCCACATTTTTCAGATAGATTCATGCTCTCCCACAGGTATTGTAACCTGGGTCAGGCAGGATTGAGGACAGATGACATCACCATGGATGACAGTTCACCAACTTTATTCAGGAAGTCCTCAGATATGCAAACAAACCTTAAAGGGGTCCACAGGAACCCTTTCATCTGTCTTATCCACAACTGCAGCATTTGGCCCAATAGCTTTCCCTTTCCGAATCTGATTAAGAGACAGTGATGAATGGTCGTATTCTTCCACCAGTTTCTGGTCCTGGGTTATTGGCTGCTTCCTCGTTTGTGCAGATCCACCATCAAAGTATCTCTGAAAAGGACAAATCAGTAGGTATGGCCCGTAAGATGGCAGAACTTCACGTTCAAGTTCTGACGAAAAATCTTTCCTTTTAACTTCCAAAGGAATGCCATTCAGTCACTCCTTTGTTGGCCCAACCCACCAACCTATGGTATTGGTGTTGTTGCTTTCCATGTGTGTTTACTACCTAACACATACCTAGGTCCTAGGTACCTTCCCACCTACAGCTGAATATCGAATTAACTACAGTCTGATTTTTATAAGTTGAGCTCTGACCTTTTTCTCGAATGGGGATTAGGCAGGGATCCCCAAATGCTTTCCGCCGCGGTCGCTTCCGTTCCCTCATATCCTTGACAGACACACAACCAACTCTAACCGGCTCCAACCAAATATTCGTTTCACGCCCATTCAAGCACCATCTCATGTCAATGAAAAAAACCAGTATATGAAAATCAGCAGCACGATGCAACGAAACAGTTGCGGTGCCCTGCTGGCTGACCGAGTGCGGAACAATAGCAAAGCAGGTATAAAGAGATTAGGGTCACGAGAGGTCAGAGCTCAACTTATAAAAATTAGACTGTAGTCACTTGCCCGTAACACAACCCCAAAGTTAATTAGTAGCAGAATAAAGACCACCTCCAAAGACTGACAACAACATGCAGTGTGGACTCATCTCCATCAGTGAATTTAATTCGATACCCACCTCAAGTTTCAAAATGCAACCTGTCCTTTCTGGAGACTGTCCCTTCTGGAGACCGCAATTTGATAAAAAAAAAAAGTTACATTCATTTGCTGATAACCATTGCCAATTGTCCATGGCAGCCAGATGTCCTCCATCACCAAATGTCCTTCGGCGCCAAGATGTCCTTGGCAGTCAAATGCTGTGGTGGAATGTCCAATGCTGGTGGCAAGTGCCAGCTGGCCAAATGTCAGCCAAGTGTCACCAAAATGCCAAGCTGGAGATGCGGAATGGAAAACTGCCCATCCGGTTCCTTCAGCTCAACAACAGTTTGATTTTCATGTTATCTTTCCGACGGAAAAAACCACATGTCTCCGATTTGTAAAAATGGTATCTGTAATCTGTACTGCAGTGATAGGTGACTTTTTGGGGGGCATGCTTGAATGGTTAAAGTGCTGGCCATTATAGGCCTGTTACTGTTGTAGTGCCTTGGAAGTGTCACAAAATAGCACAGCCCGTGGGCCGTGTAAAAAAATCAAATGAAACTCAAACTAACCTTCTTCTCCGTTGGATTACGGAACGCCATGATACTCACCAAGAAATATCTGAACTTGCCAGCGACTTTTAGGTGCCCTGCTTTCAAACAATAGGTCCGTCCCAAGGTCTATATCCAATTTAAGCATCACATTTCATTTGCACCAATAGATTGGGTATGTTAGGCCTAGATTCCTGAAATCGATAGACATTGATATTGGCCAACTCTTTAGTCTTTAACGACTCTTTAAGAAAAATGACAAAAGTACCTTTTTTTCTGGTGGTCTATTTTTCCTCATAAGAACAGTACATAATTGAAAAGGATCAATTTTACCAAGGTACACAGAATTGTTTACAAATGATGGCATAAAAGTCACAGAAAAGGTTTCAACCAACCTTGCAATAATCCAAGGATCACGGCTCCCATCGAGTGATAAAAGAACAAATGCAGTCGAAGTGTCCATTTGAAGAAATAAGCATCGTGAAGAGCAAACATGTCCAAATCGATGAAGAAATATGGCAATTGTTTGCAGTAGCTCGAGACATGTCCAAATGGATAATGAAAAATGTGCCATATTATTTAGCGGTAGCTCGGCACAGATAAATAAGTTGTGATAATTCCTAGATGAAAGTGAGCGCAATGATTGCTCATTGCAAGGTCGGAAGAAAAGAGAGGAAAGAAGCAATTAAACAAGTGGAACCAACAAGTTAACAACTGTGCACAAGAAAGTGTAAGAAAAATTGCTCAAGTAGGTTCTACCTATCCCTAATCTGCCTACCTAGGTCTCATTTGCCAAGTGTGTGAGTGAAGTCTGTACCTCTCAACTCGAATCCCATGGGAGGAAGCAAAAATATGGGGATTGGGCCTCGTGATTGAGAAAAGGTGTATGTGTGTGTGTGTGTTGTGTGTGTGTGTGTTGTAGGTATGATAAAAGAACTTGGGAGCAAAATGGCAAAAGCAGTCAAGCTGCTTGTAGCCAACCACCTGTTGAATGATGCAAGGGAGAGTGGGTAGCCCAGCATAAAAGTGGCAGGTAAAACCAAAATGATGGTTTATTTTAGGTACCTACAGCTGCAACAATCTGTGTTCGTTCAGGAAATGCGAACAGCAACATTCCGAAAAAGGACCAAAACCATGAAGAAAAATATATCTTAATTATAAATACCTTAGAAAAATATACCTTAATAGCCTATAACACCAATTTTGAAGAGGATTAACACTTGGTATGAACTGAAGGCCAGCTACACTTACTAGGTGACAATTCGGAAAAGAATATCACAAAGCTGGTCCACAGAATTGGCCCTAAAATGGGCCACCAAGCGCTGATTAAAGGCAGGGACAGAGATACTGGTTTTAAAATCATGTGGCAACTGGTTCCATATTTTGATACCCCTAAAAAGGGATGAAAGTGTACCTTTGGTAGTCCGTGCTCTTGAAACCTCATAGGTAATGTTCATAGAGTACCGAGTAGAGCTAACTACAGGCCTGCGACAAAGAATTGGAATGTCAGTGTGGCCAGCAAAAACTTTGAATATTTGCAATGTAGAACGACAGGCTATGGTATGGTATAGGGGAAGGATGGCAAGCCGAGTGAACAAAGGAGCAGAAGGAGCATACGATTTAGCAAATGTCATAACTCTTAACAGTGCTTTTTGTCTGAGAAAAAGGGGAGAAATCCTGGAAAGATTTGTACCAGATCAGGCTTCAATTCCATAAATCAATTTGCTGTGGACCAATGAAAAATACAGTGTACGCAACAGTTGAAGAGGAATAACAAAACGCATCTTTGAAAAAGTATAAATACAGTAGTTAAGGTGAGCAATAAGATGACGAATATGAGAGTCCCAATTTAAATAACGATCAAATGTCAAACCCAGTAATTTTAAACTTTCTGATGGTGTTAGAGAGTGGTTCAGGAATTTAATGGTCACTATTTCCACAGGTGGGGTTGGGCTAGAGCTAGTACGAAACACACAATAGCCAGTTTTGTTGGGATTCAAGTATAGCTTATTGGCCACCAACCAACTGGCAACTTCATGAAGATCAGAGGCCAGATGTTGAACAGCCAGACCTGGATCCATGTGGGACGAGACCAGCGTTATGTCGTCGGCAAACAAAACCAGCCATGAGTGCAGTCTAAGCTTAGAGATATCATTCAAAAATAAGATAAAAAACAGAGGTCCCAATACAGAACCCTGAGGTACACCCTTTGTGACAGGCAAACTAGAGGACACATGCCCCATCGCTGAGACAAACTGTGACCTGCCACTTAAATAACTTTCAAAAAGTCGAACACCATGGCCAGTAAAACCATAAGCAGCCAGTTTGGATAATAAAAGTGAGTGATCGACTGTATCAAAAGCCTTAGAAAGGTCCAAAGACAGCACTGCAGAGGTTTTACCAGCATCCATATTACTTCTGATATGCTCACTAATATCAAAAAGAGCAAGGGATGGAGATCTTCCGGGGACAAATCCAAATTGATTTTCTGAGATGACATTATGGTTTGTCAAAAACCTGGTCATCAGAAGATTTCTCCACCAATTTATTCAATGTAGGCAAGACTGCAATTGGCCTGTAGTTCAAGGGATCTGATCTCTGCCCTTTCTTGAATATTGGAATTATTTTAGCAATTTTAAAAGTGTCTGGATACACACCAGTTAAGAAAATCTGATTAACTAAATGGGATAAAGGCCGAACAATATTTTGTGACACAGACTTGACCATTTTCATGATAATACCATCGTGACCAAAGGATGACAGATTTTAAGAACGATTTATTACATTTGAAATATCCGCATCAGATAGGCCTACAGGACTAAGAAAAAATGTGTTACCAATCTCATTTCTAAGATCCAAAGTCCGAGTTACAGGTAAATCCAATTGGGTAAGTTTAGAGTGAATGTTGCAGAAGGTCTCATTCAAAACAGACACTATAGACAAGGGGTCAGTTATGGAGTGTACAGTTGTGCCAACCTTGGAACACATTTCAGCAATTACTGTTGGCTGAGATGAACGGTCCAGTGCTTCATTTAAGACCTGCCAGGTGGCTCTTGAATTCTTTGCATTGGTGAGCCTAGTGGTGAAATAGTGCTTCTTGGCTGCACGTATTGCACCCGTGACTCTATTTCTCAAAGTGATGTACTGTGTCCTGAGAACCATATTAGATGGATCCCTACCCAAGGAAGCATATGACTTAGCTTTTGCAGAAAGTAGATGCAGAAGAGGTTGAGTCATCCACTCCTTACGAGGTTTCACAAAGGACCTAACCTTTCTTCTGGTAAACGATGAAGCAGAGACAGCATCCCCAAAGCCCTGTGTAATGGAGCCAGCAATTTCATTGGGATCTGAAAGAGCAAGTGTGTCTTCCCAGTTCATACTGCAAAAGAAATTTTTGAATTTGTTCATGTCAAACGCAGTCGCTAATGGTGGTACAAAAACTTTGACTTGATAAGCTGTAACTCTTGGTCCTGAGATCTTAGAAATACAAACAAAGGTAAGAAAATGGTCCGAGATATCCAGCATTACAACACCACCATTCACATTATAGTTCTGAGGATCCGAGTTCAACAAATTTATATGATCAAGAATCGTTGCGGATCCAGAAGTTACACGAGTAGGATGATTGATCACGTTGAACATGTTATATTCCTTAATTAAATTGAAGTAAGTTATGATCAAATGTAATGCATGGGAGGGCAGGTATTTTATTAGGTACGCATCATATTTGATTTTTACATCGTGGTAAGCAGGAAAACATGATACTTAGCCTGCAACCTGATATTGGAAATTTTCTCCCCTTCAGTTCCCCGGAAAAGCGAATGGAACAACCCCAACTAGGAAAATCGTCAAAAAAAATTTGTCATGGACCGGAAAAGTGTCAACACGGAAAAGCCCCAACCTGGAAATGCCCCAACAAGGAAAAGCGTCAAAAGGAATGGTGCCAACATGGACATGAGCCGACATGGAAATGCACCAACACTGAATTGCACCAATACGGAAAGTGTCAAAACGGAATAGTGCCAAGACTTTCAAGACTCAAGACTCAAGAAAGGTTTACGGCTTCTTTTCGCCAGACCTTAAAAAGAAAATAAAAAAACATACGACAGAAATGATAAAAACAAAACAAAAAAGAACAACGTCCCTTCTACCCATTCAGTCCATTCCAAAGGAACGATCCCACCTCCTCCATTCCACCTGATCAGTCCACACGCTGCAGTGATGCCACACATCCTTCATCATTTGCTCATTGTCAGATCATTCATCTTTTACGCTAGGTATCGTCATTACCCCTCCTTCGTCATTCATTCAGTGTCGTCCAACTGTCGCCCCTCCTGTCCAGAATCATCAAAAAGGAAGATCACATCTGTCAGGCCTCCCCGTGCATACCTTGATGTTCGTGAATAATCTAAAAAAGGAAGAGAAAAAGAGAGAAGAAAAATGAATGAAGGGAGGAAGCAAAGCAACCTCAAAAGAGGCAACTTAAAAAAAGAAGAAACAAAGAAAAGAAATAAAGATGGCATAAAAAATAAAGAAAAAGATAGGTAGGTACCAAAAGATGCAAAAAGTGAATAAAATGAAAGAAAGATGAGAACTTCCCCTTTTCGGTGCACTGCAACGGGGGAATGGTTCGCCTTGTGTCAGTCACGCAAAGACTCAAGTAAGGTTTACGGCTTCTTTTCGCCAGACCTTAAGAAGAAGAAACAACCGACAGAAATGATAAAAACAAAACAAAAAGTACAACTTCCCTTCTACCAAATCAGTCCATTCCAAGGGAACGATCTAGCCTCCTCCATTCCACCTGGCCAGTCCACACACACACTGCAGTGATGTCACAAATCCTTCATCATTGGCTCAGCGTCAGATCAATCATCCTTTGGGCTAGGTTATCGTCATTACCTACACCTCCTTCGTCCTTCATTCCATGTCATCTGAGTTCATCAGACATCCGTTATCGTTATCCACAGTTCATCCAACTGCTCACCTTGACATTCGTTTTTATCTAAAACAGGAGAAAAAAAGAGAAAAAGAAAAAACGGATGAAGGAAGGAAGCAAAGCAACTTCAAAAGAGGCAGCTTTTAAAAAGAATAAAAAGAAAAGAAGCAAAGATGACATAAAGAAATACAAGAAAGAAATAAGAAAAGCAAGAAAGTGAATTGGGCTAAATGAAATGAAGATGAGAACTTCCCCTTTCCAGTGCACAACAACGGGGGAATGGTTCGCCTTGTGTCAGTCACGCGGCGAGAGCGCTGTCCGGCATAAGCTCGGTTAGCAAGCGCAGGGAGTCACGGAAGCACCAGCGGTGTTCGCCAGCAGTAGCAGTACGGACACTCCCTCTTCCCAGCTGCATGAAAAAGGTTTTGCACTGACCACGCACTACGCAGTGGGGGGCCGCCAGGCGCCAGCATGGGCCGCCGCCTCCGGGCAAGTTCCCGGCAAAGGTCTGGGCGTGGGTGGGTCCCCGACCCTTTCCCAAACCTCATGCATATCAACCCCGTGGCAATGCACCAGATCGGATCCGAAAAAATATAGATTTGAAAAACAAAATCTCCAACCACAATCACTCCCAGGCAGCAGAAACCTTTCCCTTCCACTTCACAAGATATTGCTTCGCATGTTCCACCCACTGGTCTGATTCCTTCTCCCTCCCTGTTCCCAGTCACTCACGAACAAGCGCCCATTCCTGCTCTTTGTGAACACCCCTGTCCACATCCATCCACCCAGAAAAACGTCTCTTCAATCATTGAAGAGAGACGTTTCACTTTCAAGACTCAAGTTTGGTTTGTGGCTTCTTTTCTTTCTTTTCAACTTTAAACTGTAAACTGGTGTAAGGTTTTCGGGGTGTTCCCCCGGGGCTTCTTTTCGCCCACACAACCCTCAGGGTGACTACGGGAGGCTTGAAAAAATACAGGAGTCTGGCCGTAAAAATATA
>JASGXE010014970.1:0-11448 GCA_030068105.1 Sinentomon sp. SZTP_YWyxl
AGTCAGGTTTTGAAAATTGGATGTTGAAATTGGCTGGAATTCCCAACAGCCAATCAGAGACGCGCTTGCGGAAGTGGATTGGGAAAAAAATATGCTACCATACTTCACATGATGGACCGCTTAGTTTCAGCGTATTTCGTAATTCTCTTATGCTGACCTCCAAAATGAAGACCTTTCTGTGCCGTTTCGAAAGGAATTGTTTGTCCGTTAATGGCGGAAAATTCTAAAGTCGTTACTTACAGTTTTATGCGCTAAGGAACAAATGCAGGTTGCTCCAGAACAATGCCTCTTGCCTCGACAATTAAACCTTTTTCAGTGACATGATGAAATTCGAAAAAAATGGGCACTGTTCGGTCACATATTGCGAATGCCTCTAATATGGCCCCCAGAGCACCCCAAGGGTAATTTTTGTTGATTTTGCGGGTCTGTCGGGGAAATGCAGGTAAGACTGGCTCAGGAGGCAAGACGAACCGCCATTCTGCGGTATTTGATGCCATATTTCAGAAATTTTTGCACAAACCAATGTGTGACATCAGATATGCTCTGACGTCACAGATCGGTTTGTGCAAAAATTTCTGTTCACCGGATTCACACATGGCGTCGTCCGATTTTCATTTTATAAATGAGTTTCATCTCTTGGGTGGGTTCCGTTTTGCCCCTCTCAATATTTTTTCATACCGATATCGTCGAATGACTGATAAAAGATTTGACAATAATTTTGTAATCATGTCATTTGTCTTCGAATAAATTGACATTGAACCTTGAGGGGTCTTCAAGCACCCAATTTCTCCTATCAGGGAAATGGAGATAGGAGCACATTTTGGTGCCTGATCGATGGCATTGAGTTCACACTTCGGGCCCATTTGGGCGTTTTAGGCGCGATATCTGGGGAATGGGCGGTTGGATCACGTTCTACACTGAATGAAGTTGAATTCTTGTGGGTATGAAGAACCACTGCTATGAGTTTGTTGTTGTTTTTCTGGAACACCCTATGGAGATTTATGTGGGAAGATGGCAGGCACTTCATGAAAACACACCCACACTCAGCCTGTGTAGCCTCTTCTCTGATTTAGAAAAAGTGAAAACACAACAATACATAGGTATAAGAAATAAGAATATAATAAGAATATAATAAGAATATAAGAAATCTGGGAAAACGACAGCGAAAAACATCGCTTCGGAGTCGGTCGTGCCAAAGAGAACGTTGGCTATCCCTGCAAATGTGTGTTGGCCTCTTGTCTTGCTTTGAATATCGACAGAAAAGGCATGATCGGCAGACCAAGACAGGCAGTGCTTTTTTGTGTTCTGAATTTTTCCGCTTGAAACCTTGAAACAAACACAGCAAACACAGGTGAAACCAACGAGATATCGATAAATGGAGAGTGACCGGCGTGCGGGGCCTCACCCACCAATTCGAAATGCAGACATTGCGGAGGACTTGGCCCAAACCACCATTGGTGGGCACGGAATGAGTTTTTTGATGAGCTTCAATAGTTGCAAACATCGTTTCAAAAATCGCTCCACGTGGCCAAGTTTTTAACCGATCCAGGCGATCATCACTTCACTTGACAGCCAAGGAAACGCGGAATGCGCTCAATCGAATTATTTCCTTGAATTTGCTGGCAAATATGTGTAGCCATAACAGGCAAATATACGTAAGTGCGCCTTTGAAAAGTTTGCATATTTTAATGTTCCTTGTCAACAGAGTGAGCTGTTATTCAAAATTTTATGCTGTAAGGTGTGATCGACCTGTGAGAAAGTTGTAGGTAAATGTATTTTCTTTCGATTGACACCAAAATCACCTTTTTGATGACTGTTGAGCCCAAGAATCTGTTGCCGAAATGTGCGAAAGTTCTCCAAATTTGAAGAAAATTGCGCGTCCATGCAACATTGCACGGTCTTTGGATGAATATCTTTCCATTGCATTGACAGCTCAGTTGCCGAAAATTTCGAGGAATCTTTGCACTTTTAGGGGACACCGAAAACGTCGAAATCGGCCCAGCCATTTCGGTTTGACAATCGAATTTCGAGATTCAAAAAAACGTTTACTCATTTACTTTACATTACGCACTTCTTCCTTCTGCCAACCAAGGGGCGAACCCATCCACCAGACTGTTGATACAAGCTGCTTCGTCCATTATCTCTCCACTTAAACACATCGTTGGTATTGACAGATACCTGACAAAAAGACTGCAACACGCAACACACACCGGCTGAGCCGAATGGTTTTGATTTTCGTTCGCGGTGCGCACGCAGCTGCGCGCACTGCTGCGCGGTTCCAATCAGAGGCGGTTCCGATTGGATTCGATGTAATTTCAGTTTTGGAAATGGCTCGGCCGGTAGGAAAATAAGAAATAGCACGGCTGACGCATGTTGGATTTATTCTTCCGTGCATGTCAGCTCAACCACGATCATGGCTCAACGCCGACGATCTTCCTCTTTGCGTCGGCAGGGCTGCTCACAATCTTTGCGTGCGGGTTTGCTGCGGTCCTCAGCTTCGCCTTGGCAAATGTCGTTAGACCAGCTTTCTTAGCTGTACAGTACAGCTTTTATCAAAAAAACTGAGCCCTAACAGGGCCCATAGGGAGCCGCGAAAGCGGGCACCTATGAAACAACTGCGTCCAGCAAAAATCGGTCCTTTCAGGGGCACCGTATTTAAATTTAAATGGGACCAGTGTCAGGGATAGAATGGACTGGGATAGAATGGGACAGAGGAAGAATGGGTCTGAGGCAGAATGGGACTGGGGCAGAATGGGATGGAGACAGAATGGGACTGGGGCAGATTGGGACTGAGGCAGAATGGGAATGGGGCAGAATGAGACTGAGGCAAAATGGGACTGAGGCAGAATGGGAATTGAGCAGAATGCGACTGAGGCAGAATGGGACTGAGGCAGATTGGGACTGGGGCAGAATGGCACGGAGGCAGAATGGGATGGAGGCAGAATGGGACTGGGGCAGAATTGGATTGGGCAAAATAGGACTGAGGTAGAATGGTACGGAGGCAGAATGGGAATGAGGCAGAATGGGACTGAGGCAGAATGAGACAGAGGCAGAATGGGACTGGAGCAGAAGTGGACAGAGGCCAACAAAAAATTCTGCCTCAGTCCCATTCTGCCTCAGTCCGTTCTATCCCAGTCCCCGGACGCTAATTTCCGAATGCTGCCGCGAGTTTAGATGGCAGGCCGGGGCCCACGGCGAGCTTTTTTTGTTTCTCGGAGCGGGAACAGGGTTAGTTTACCCTCGGCGAAATTTCACCCTCGGCGAAATTTCACCCTCGGGGTAAATTTCACCTTCGGGGAAAAAATTCACCAGCGTCGAAAATTTTACACTCAGGAAAAAATTCACCCGCTGCGAAATTTTCACCCTCGGGGAAAATTTCACCCTGGGGGAAAAATTCACCAGCGTCAAAAATGTTAAAAAAAAATTCACCATCGGGGAAATTTCGCCCTGTGGGAAAATTTCACCCTCGGGAAAACTTCACCAGCGTCGAAAATTTTACTCAGGAAGAAATTCACTGTCGGAGAAATTTCGCCCTGGGGGAAAATTTCACCCTCGGGGAAAAAATTCACCATAGCGTCGAAAATTTTATTCGCAGGAAATAATTCACCCTCGGGGAAATTTCGCCCTCAAGGAAAATTACACCCTAGGGGGAAATTTCACCCTCGGGAAAACTTCACCAGCGTCGAAAATTTTACTCAGGAAGATATTCACTATCGGGGAAATTTAGCCCTCGGGGAAAATTTCACCCTGGGGGAAAATTTCACCCTCGGAAAAAAATTCAGCGTCGAAAATTTTGTACTCAGGAAAAAATGCACCCTCGGCGAAATTTCACCCTCGGGGTAAATTTCACCCTCGGGGAAAGTATCACCCTCGGGGAAAATTTCGCCCTCGGGAAAAAAATTCACCACCGTCGAAAATTGTATACTCAGGAAAAAATGCACCCTCGGCGAAATTTCACCCTCGAGGAAAATTTCACCCTAGGGGAAAATTTCACCCTCGGGGAAAATTTCACCCTCGGGGAAAATTTCACCCTCGGGAAAAAAATTCACCAGCGTCGAAAATTTTTTTACTCAGGAAAAAATTCACCCTCGGCGAAATTTCACTTTCGGGGAAAATTGCACCCTCGGGGAAAATTTCACCATCGGGAAAAAATTCACCAGCGTCGAGAATTTTATACTGAGGAAAGAAAAAATTCACCCTCGGGGAAATTTCGCCCTTGGGGAAAATTTCACCCTCAGGGAAAATTTCACCCTCGGGGAAAAAATTAACCAGCGTCGAAAATTTTATAATCAGGAAAAAATTCACCCTCGGGGAAATTTCGCCCTGGGGGAAAATTTCACCCTCTGGGAAAAAAATCACCCGCGACGAAATTTTACATACCCACTCTGGAAGAAATTCATCCTCGGTGATTTGTAGACAGCACGCTGCCAAGGATGGGTATTTTAATCATGATGTCATTCCCAAGGATATTTCATCCCGGGGGAATAATTTCATCCTCGGGAAAAATTCATCCTCGGGGAAAATTCAACCGGGGACAATTTCACCATCCTGAAAAAATTTCATTGTCGGGGAAAATTCATTTGACCGTCAAACGATCAAATAAATGTGTGAATGGCAACTGACGATCAAATTAGTGTGACAAGCCATGATATGACGGCCCGCTTTCTGGCTCTGCAAGAAAACCACCCTGCTTACTTGATCATGCTAATTTGACGGAAAACTGCGCACTAACAATCAAATAAGTGTCATGCTAATTTGATCGCCTGCGGGGGCCTCAAAATGTCATCCCACCAGCGTACTTCGTCCCCATATTCACGTCAAAGGAACTCTGCTCGTCGGAAGCCCTATGTGGAATGATTCCCATTCTTCTGATCCATCCGCAGGGGGTATGGTTATTTGGTCCACAGTTCGTTTGGTCCAATGATCGATTGGATCAATTATCATGTGGTCCAATGCGTTCAGATTTCCGACGTAGACGTGTCAGAACTAAACTAACCTTGCCAACCTGACCTTACCTAACCGAACCCTAACCTAACCTATCATCTAACCTGACCCAACCAAACAGGATTTCCGAAAGCACCTCCGACATGGACGCTTTTCACATCGCAGATTTCTCCAATTGGTCCAATTGATCATTGGCCCAAACGAACTCTGGATCAAATGGGCCGGTCCGCCGCAAGGATGCCTGTTGAATTTTTTTTCCGACAACATTTTTTCTATTTTTGGATTTTGTCAATGTGCGGAATTCAGCTTTTGAATCACCTTGTACCAGAAGAGGCAAAATTTTCGAAGTTATCAATGAAGCCAAAAAGGCGCACACATGCAGATGAATGCCTGAACCCCACCCGCTGAACACTTGACGTGAGAAGAATGGCCCATCGATCAACATCGAAGAGGTCAAGCCTGCTCTGCAGCTCCATTGGAAAAAACAACCGCTCCTCCATGTCGTTGCGGCTGAGAACAAGCAGCCAGCTGCAGATGAGTTGAGATCCAGAGAGACAGAACGGTCTGGTTTCGCTTTTTTGATCATGCGGAAGGAAGGCAGTAACTGAACGACTCCAAAGCAGAGCACATTTGCTTGCTTGCCGCAAAAAGGCATACGCGCCAACGCAATATTGTCTCGGTGAAATCGGGCTGAGCAGAAATCGCATTCGTCATCGGAACTCTTTGGAATTGGCACTTTTTCGGAATCGGAACAACATGCGGAATCAGAACTTCAATGGGAATCGGAATTTCAGCCGGAATCGGAAAGAGAACTTGCTGTTTTTGAATGGTTTTGGGTTGCTATGGCGAAAAAAGACCATTTCGACCTTCGCAAAAATGTGGATAATTGAAAAGATCCGGTTTTCACGACGATGACAAAAAAGAGTTTGTTTGGCCATGGAATAAAAAAATGATAATTTAAGCGGGCCAACAGGCTGGCAGGAAAACTGGCTCAACTCCCATGAGCTGCCACGCCATCAGCAGTGCCTGCATTACTGGCCTTGCCTGGCATCTGTCGTTGGCATGAGCGATGCATGCCTCAACAGAAAGTTGAAGAACTCTGCCACGTTTTTCATGATGTCGAATGAGAGAAAATCGCTCGCTTGCTCACTGCAGATTTTTCAAGAATGTCTCTGCTTGTGACTGGCGCCGAGATCGTTTTTGGCATTGGCCAGCGACATGCTGGCAACAGACACGGACTCAGCGTTCTGAAGCAAAAGTCATGATGGGTGGCTGCCCCTTTTGGTAGCAGAAAGAAACATTGCGCAATATACTATAACGTGAAACCCAGAGCTTTCGCCTATTTCACCAAAATTTTTGGCCCAATTTTTTAAAAACACTAAAAATTTTTGTCCACGGATTCTTTTAATTTCTTTTTCTTAAACGAAACCGAATTTTTTTGTCTTTCCTTTAAACGGCGATTATCTTTGGTGGCGTTTCGACGGCGCCCAAAGTTTGGGCCGCGGATTCTTTTGTTACCATTGCTCAAATGGAACAGGATAAACCTGCTCTGGACCAGGATCAAAATTACCGATGCGCTCCAATTTTTATGGTTTTGCGTTTATTTTTACCAGAACATGCGGATATTTCGGAGATTGAATTTTGTCAAAGCATGCATGATCAAAACCTTAATCATTTTATCAATCGCCGGAAATATCCGTCTGATCTGTTTTTATTTTTGTTATGATTTTGGTGACACAATAGAAAAACAACATGCGGACATTTCCGGCGATTCGTAAAATGATGGTGTTGATCACGCATGCTTTGCAAAATTCAATTTGTTTTTTATCTGCAGTAGCATCCTTTCAAGACTGACCATGGTGGTACTGATAAGCCATTTTTCACGCGTAAATTTGCCTTTTCCTCGTGACTTTTGCTTCAGTTTTTCGTGAATAAAGATCGATTTTGGTAACTTCGAACATTTTTGCCTCTTCTGGTGCAAGGTGATTCAAAAGCTTAATTCCGCACATTGCCAAAATCCAAAAATAGAAAAGATGTCGGAAAAAATCAAACAGGCATCCTTGCGGCGGACCGGCCCAATGATCCAGAGTTCGTTTGGGCCAATGATCAATTGGACCGATTGGAGAAATCTGCGATGTGAAAAGCGTCCATCTCGGATGTGCGTTCGGAAATCCTGTTTGGTTGGGTCAGGTTAGATGATAGGTTAGGTTAGGGTTCGGTTAGGTAAGGTCAGGTTGGCAAGGTTAGTTTAGTTCTGACACGTCTACGTCGGAAATCTGAACGCATTGGACCACATGATAATTGATCCAATCGATCATTGGACCAAACGAACTGTGGACCAAATAACCATACCCCCTGCGGAAAGTTTGGCAATTTGTTCTGAGTGACCTCGGGTACGAATAGTCACTCGAGTTGCGCAGGTGCATGTATTCGGCTGGGATAATGCGTGAAAAATGTCTGTTATGTCTTGGGCCATGTACCAAAGATTGCGGGTTCGAATCCCAGCTGGGACACGAGATTAGCCGGGCATTGTGTGGCATCCCCCCGGCGAGGCACGGTAAATAAATTTGCCATGGCACTTGTGTGTGCATCCTCCTTCGGCGAGGCATGGTGAATTCGGCCGGAAAGACAGACTTAAGTGGCCAGTCTGTTAGTCCTTCGGATGGGACTTTAAGAAGGAGGTCCCGTGTGTAGCATCACACTAGCACGTTAAAGAACACCTAGCTCCAGGTCCAAGACAGAGCCTGGCAGGTTACATGAAAACAGAAGCCACTTGGTATCACCCGCCGATACTCGACGTCGGTTCCTGCGGGTTGGCTGTGCCATAATACGGCAGTATCGGCGTTGTGACTGAGGTCTTGGGACCTGGAGCGGTGGGTGCTGTTGCGATTGCCCTCGGGAGTATGCCGGACCTCGCCGGACCCTTGATTGGGTGCCTGGAGCGGTGGGTGCTGGAGCAGCTACTCTCAGGTGACACTTGCCAGTACACCCTAGCGTCATTGATATCCTCCAATAAAAGTGAATTGACTTCATTTCTTCTGAAAAGTGGGGCAGCCGTCTTGCCAGCTCGGTTTTTCGTTGCTGGTCATTTTGGTTGCTATTTTATTGCGGCCTTACCGTTTTTTGTATCATGTTTTGATCGGCGCGGGTGATATGGCCTGCGGCCAACGACATAAAGCGATAGCTTGTTCCTTCCCGACTCGTCGCCCAACTGGGTCATCAAAAAGTGTCTTCCTATGCTATTCAGGAAACGTGGGTCCGTCTTTACATAATATTTATGTTTTCTTTCAGGATTTCCGTTCCCAGCCCGCGGCATTAAAATATTGGATCCCATTCCAAGTTGTCCCGCAATAGCCATTGGGATAGACCTGTGCCCACAATGGTGGTTTGGGCCAAGTCCTCCGCAATGTCTGCATTTCGAATGGTGGGTGAGGCCCCGCACGCCGGTCCCGGTCACTCTCCATTTATCGATATCTCGTTGGTTTCACCTGTGTTTGCAGTATTTGTTTCAAGCGGAAAAATACAGAACACAAAAAAGCACTGTCTGTCTTGGTCTGTCGATCATACCTTGTCTGTCGATATTCAAAGCAAGACAAGAGGCCAACACACATTTGCAGGGATAGCCAACGTTCTCTCTGGCACGACCGACTCCGAGGCGATGTTTTTCCCTGTCGTTTTCCCAGATTTCTTATATTCTTATTATATTCTTATTATATCTTATTTCTTATACCTATGTATTGTTGTGTTTTCACTTTTTCTAAATCAGAGAAGAGGCTACACAGGCTGAGTGTGGGTGTGTTTTTCATGAAGTGCCTGCCATCTTCCCACATAAATCTCCATAGGGTGTTCCAGAAAAACAACAAACAAACTCATAGCAGTGGTTCTTCATACCCACAAGAATTCAACTTCATTCAGTGTAGAACGTGATCCACCGCCCATTCCCAGATATCGCGCCTAAAACGCCCAATGGGCCCGAAGTGTGAACTCAATGCCATCGATCAGGCACCAAAATGTGCTCCTATCTCCATTTCCCTGATAGGAGAAATTGGGTGCTTGAAGACCCCTCAAGGTTCAATGTCATTTATTCGAAGACAAATGACATGATTACAAAATTATTGTCAAATCTTTTATCAGTCATTCGACGATATCGGTATGAAAAAATATTGAGAGGGGCAAAACGGAACCCACCCAAGAGATGAAACTCATTTATAAATGAAAATCGGACGACGCCATGTGTGATCCGGTGAACAGAAATTTTTGCACAAACCGATCTGTGACGTCAGAGCATATCTGATGTCACACATTGGTTTGTGCAAAAATTTCTGAAATATGGCATCAAATACCGCAGAATGGCGGTTCGTCTTGCCTCCTGAGCCAGTCTTACCTGCATTTCCCCGACAGACCCGCAAAATCAACAAAAATTACCCTTGGGGTGCTCTGGGGGCCATATTAGAGGCATTCGCAATATGTGACCGAACAGTGCCCATTTTTTCGAATTTCATCATGTCACTGAAAAAGGTTTAATTGTCGAGGCAAGAGGCATTGTTCTGGAGCAACCTGCATTGTGTCCTTAGCGCATAAAACTGTAAGTAACGACTTTAGAATTTTCCGCCATTAACGGACAAACAATTCCTTTCGAAACGGCACAGAAAGGTCTTCATTTTGGAGGTCAGCATAAGAGAATTACGAAATACGCTGAAACTAAGCGGTCCATCATGTGAAGTATGGTAGCATATTTTTTTCCCAATCCACTTCCGCAAGCGCGTCTCTGATTGGCTGTTGGGAATTCCAGCCAATTTCAACATCCAATTTTCAAAACCTGACTTAACCAAACCTAACCTGACCTAACATAACCTAACCTAACCTGACCGAACCTAACCCGATTGCGACCCCAGAAAGAGTTGCGAAGCGGTGGCAAACATGCCAAATGGCAAAAAGCGGTGGCAAGATAAAAATGCGAAAATTGATGACGTCACAAATTGAGACGACGTGATTGGCTGTTGCGATGCTGCTGTCCGCGGAAGTGGATTGGAAATAAAAATTGTACCGTATGGTACCTGATTGCAGCCGACAGTTTGTCAGGCTAACATCAGATTTGAATCTCAACCTTCGAACTCGCTTGAAAATTGTCCAACAGGCAATGCACTACTTGCGTTGAAAGTTACATCGTATATCGGTTGGTAAGGCAATACATATTTTGAAAAGACCATTTGTTATCACCGTCGATCATGCTGCGTGCATGCACACAAGATATGAACCTGTTGAATGAGATGTGATGACACACTATAGGCTTGCGAAACCTGGTGGGCCATGGAATATCGGGTTTGTGACCAGGATAATAAACGCATAAATAAAAGATAGGTATTTTGAGAATCTTCGAGCATTTTGAAAGTGAAGCAATAGTGATAACATCAGAAGTCTTTTCTTTACAAATCAGAACCTTTAATGAAAAAATTCATTAAAGAACATACACACAGAAAACAAATGTGATCAGAACGGAATTTCACAGGGATTACGGGAAACCACAGGTATTAAAATAAAACCGAAGGTTTTATGCTGCATGATAATACCTGGATGGTATTTCCTCATTTGGTGGCCTTGTGAAGGTTTTTTGCAAAACCGTTGGGCACCACATCGGTTTCAGAAAGGTTTTTCCAAAAACCACTTGGTATTACTTTGGTTGCAGAAACCACGTGACACCGGATCAACCAATAACCAAATCGCACCATCCCGCAATTTGTTCCTGTGTAATCTTTTCATGCCTGACAATTGTTTTTTCTTTATGATCATGCGCTTTTATTCCCTTGATTTGTGTTTTAGTTCTTTTGTTCCACTGACTCGTCTTTAAACTTGATTGTTTTTTCTTCTGGTCATGACTTGGCTACAAAGCTGCATCTTTAGGTCTAGGTATTCAAACAGCAACCAATTCATTTGTTGTTGTATAATTGTCATAATAATAAATAAAATAATAATAACCGAGCCGCAGACGGGCGTCTTCCATCCTCACCATCATCATCTTTCTCTCTCTTCCATTCTCATGAGCCAGGCCCAGAGTTGGGGGGAACGGAGCTCCAGCATCCAGTGCAGAATTGCTGACCGACTGTAAATTTGCTTTTCGATGGGGACAGCCTGGCGCCTGCATGTTTCGTGGTTGGCTTGGAAGTTGGTTTGCCAGGTGCTGTGTTTTCCTGTTTTGGCGTCTGTGAGTGTTGCATTTTTGTCCGCATATCACTGCGTGTGCGATGTTGACTGAATTTCCCCATTCTTGAGTTTGCGTTTGGGCCATTTGCGTTATCTTTCTTTTCAAGAAACAGATGCAGGTTAAACACTTTCCCTGTGGGCACAAAATGTTTGTCATTTGGGCTTCATCAACGCCACATTTCTGCTGGCTTGGTCACAACTTGATTCTCATCATCACCATATCCTCTTTGAAGCCTCGTTTCCTGGACGTCAGGGGTAAGCCGGGTAAGAACCAACATTCTCGACTTTTTTTTCCGTTTTGTC
>JASGXE010014971.1:0-11900 GCA_030068105.1 Sinentomon sp. SZTP_YWyxl
AGGAAAACAAAAACCAAGCACATTCCGTGTCAAGGCATCCAGAGGCAAGCTCAACACGTAAATCACTGAAAAAAAATCATTGATTCTAAAATGCTCAGAACAAACTTGCTTTTGCAAAGTAGTTACACGTTAATAAAACGTGAAAAACAATTTTGCACACATTCGTCAAAATTTTCTGACAATTTCTGGAAAAGGCAGTGTTTGGTTTTGGAAGGTTCTAGAGTGATTATTGCTTGTTGCACAAATTGCCACAGCACAATTTGGAATTTTTGTTCATGAAGGGAAAGATGACCCGCAGAGAAAAACATGGCAGACTTGCATCAGACACTGTCACTTCCTGCAGGTTGCAATGAAACGAAACACGACTTGCTCGCACTGCAGTCACCATTAACTTTCTCTCAAAACAAGCAGAGAAGTGTGTGATATTCATTCAAGGTGTTGCTGAGGTGGATGAAATTTAACGATTCTTTAAGATTATAAATGTGCAAAAATCCAATATTTCTATTTTTGATTTGAAAAAGGTGATTAAGAACATGCAAAAAATTTATAAAACAGACGGTGAGAATGGTGGAGAACTTGGTGTAAAGTTTTAATTAAAAACTAAAACTAAAAATGAAATTTTAATGAATTTACAAACGTTGGCTGCATAAAATGGGGCTTCGCTTGGTGGAAAACTTTGCAAAAACAAGTACCCCGGTGGGAAGTGGTCCAGAAGAGTTTATCCGAGGTTGCGTATAATTTTTTTGCATTCAAGTGAATGGATAAAATTATACCTGCAACCTCGGATTAGGATTACTTCGCCACACTTCTCCCCCGGGTAAGGTCCCACTGTTGTAGCCAAATTCACATTCCCACGAACACTTTCTCATACACAAAGCAAGCATACCTTTTGCTGAAGTGTTTTGCACAGCAGCTGACGTCAATATGACCACAGCCAATCCTGTGATCACAATCCACGCCTTCATTCTTCAAATTTCATGCGCACACTTATCAAACACGAAGCACACTTTATCACACCGCACACTTCAGTCGTGCCAAAATCAGCACACAACACACTTGATGCTAGAAAATATCAACATGAAGGCTCTCACAGTGTGCGAGTGCCCGTTGATATGTTATTTTTCGACCACTTGGAAGAGCATGCAGTGGTCTGTCCAGAAAGCTGTAGCCATTGTTGACCACCCTGTGTGTGAAAAAGTTTAACATTGGTTGGAAATTCTGTTGATCCTGGTTTGGTCTCTCGATTGTGCCGAGAGGAAATGAAGAACAATCTTGTGTGATCGTATCGGAAGTCCAGTACTGATAGAATTACTTTTGACATGGGTTGCATTACTTCTCATTTGAGAATGAGATTGGATTTTTCCACTTCACTTTTCCGCTATTTTTACGGGGTGCGCCGTGGTTGTAGGTTCACGTCCTGCACCCTGTAAGGGAGATCGGTCGGCCGTCTAACGACTAGCCGATTCTCCCGACCAAGATAACCACAACCTTCTGTTTGTGTTGTCCTTGTGCCGTTTTTGTGATGTCTTGTCTCGTCCCCCTCTTTTGGAGTTGCCAGCAATCGGTCAACCTGAAAGGGGTTATTTGTTGCATGCTTTGTGTCACCACAACACTCCACTTACCGCAGGCCGGCTGCGGCCATGAGTATTGCATGGCGGAAATCAGATCAAATCACTTTTCCGCTATTTTTACACTACTCACATTTTTTCACTTTTCATTCCCTGTTTGATTTTTCGGAGTTCAAGGTTGAGGGTTGAAAAAAAATTGTTTTGACCCTGCACTAGAAATTGCAGCCTTGGTAATACTGGGGCTGGTTGGCTGACAATCGAAAAAGTACTCATGCATCGAAAGAATGACAAATCTGGCATATTTAAAGTTGGCCCACCACATTTGTCAGACTTTGGCCTGTTCGGGGCTGGATAGATCCAGGGCCATGTTCAGTGTTTGAGTTCAGTTCTCAGGCTTCAGCGGCAACAAACAGCCAAAAACGCTAGGTAGGCTGTAACGAAGAGTAAAAAATGATAAAAATTAGCCCCCCAACTTCACCAGAGTTCCTCTCCAACCGCAGCATGACAACTTGACCATAGCATTATGCGAGTAGAACGTTGACAGCGTAATCGAGCACTCGCGCAGCGCAGTTGATCATGAAAACTTGGCCGGAGCATGATAGAACATTGACAACGCAATCGAGCGCTATCTCAGCATCGTTGATCGTGTTAACTTGGGCTGAGATTTGGGTGCAGGTAGCAGGCCAACTTCAAACTTCCGATCAGATTGAGCACTTTGGGGAAAGCAGGTTCTTCTAGCTTGCCATTCCGTTGCAGCAGCCAGACCTTTTTTCTTCACCCAGTACATTTTTCCTTTGCACACCAAGCAAATATCTGCTTGCAATTGGCTCACGTGCAAAAACCCTTCAGTTAACGTTTTTCCAATGCCATTGACTGCAAGTTAACATTTACGATGGCCACTGAACTACAATGTGATCACTCATTATTTACTGGTGATTGTAAGCAGAGATGCCAGGCGTACTGTGTAGGGATCAAATGGAAACAGATCGGATAGAGAATCACCCCGGCTGGCCAGTCTATCTATCAGTCTGCCTGACATGAAACATAACTAAATTGGCTAGGAGAGTCTATCTGAGGTGGGATTGGGATGGCAGACTTCATATAGTGGTGTGCCCCGAGATCGTGAGATAGAGAGAGTGATAGATCTAATTCTGGAACAGATCGTCTGTGCTTGCTCTGTGAGATATAAAAAGTTTTTCTCCTCTCTCACTCTGTTTCTTACGATGCGGCAAAGGTGTCCATCCGAGGTGAAACCCATTCAGGGATGTCCAACCTTCATAATTGTACTCCACTTCTCAGTTATCTTCATGCAACAGGATTGTATTTGGCTGTAGTCCTTGACCTTTGCATTTGGACGACCTCAGAAAGGGTGCCGAAAATACATATCACTCCGACCCCTGTAGGTAAATTTCATCCCAACCTCTGGAACTGCGATCAAGCTCAGCTTGTCCTTTTTATTGGTGGGAAATTGGTCAGTTCTTGGAAAGTTTTGGGGGTGGAAAGAGTGCGCTGCGGACAATGCTGAGTGAAGTGCATCGGATCTGTGTCATCCTCGCTGGGATTGTCCTTAATGAGCTGACCTCTGGCATTATGGTTGCAACTTGCATCCTTCATTGTTGTGACGAAAGCAGTCGGAAAATTGGATTTTCTGTTGTATCCAAGCAGGTTTCTTGCTGCACCCAGAAGCAGAAACAGGGTAATTCTGCCATTGATTCTGATCTGAGAGCCAGCAGATTTTTATTATGTTTATCTACCGGATTCCTGAAAATGCCTGCACTTTTTTGGTGGATTTGGTGAAACAATCTGCAATGTCTGTGTCTTGTGGTTAATCGGACAACTTGCAGATCCCTGCCTGGCTGGGTAGCCTGATCTGAATAGTTCGAATCACAGTTACATTCACGCTGGCATACTGCCCTAGTCTTGAACCCCCCTGCATTACCCCCTCTCCAGCATACGATGCATACAACACACTCCGAGAAGTTTCCGCTTCTCTATTAATGTGTCAGACTGAGTGTTATTCTCTGTTGACGCTGTGAGGCGTTTTATTGGTACTGAGTGGTTTAAAAACCATCAGAGAGCTTTGGATGTTCTGCTTCCAACGTGCTATTCCACCCAATGGGACGTGCAAGTGTTGAATTATTTTATCGAAGCTTGGCTTGCAGCCCGTATCTTCCTTGGGTTTGTGCTTTGGTAAACAAAACCGGCATTCTGGGATCACTCACTGATCGCCGCAACCCAGCAAAGGATTCTTGGCATTTTGGAACAATTTGCAGTTTTTAAGCACCCTGTTTCTTGCACACTGGAATTTTAAATCATGTAGTTTTAAATCTGTAAAACATTTCATCTGAAAGCTCTCTACATTCAGCCCCAATCTATGTCTTCGGCTGTTATCTTGTTTGAAGCATATCTTGGCTTCAGGTGTAAGTGGTCACTGGAGGACACTGGTCACTTATCAAACCCCAAATATGAAATGTGAAAGTCAGTTGCATTTACCAGTTGATTGCATTTATCAGCTGATCATGCATTATTTGCAATAAAAGATAAATATGAGTCTCATTTGTCATGATAAAAACTTTAATTTCTATCCCTCCATCTCTTTTTGTCACCTATTGATTTTCTATTGTTGCAATATTGCACATGGAACTACAAAGTACTTATTTGGTTTGACAGAATTTTTAACAATGATCAATTCAGTTCAGATCATTTGAGTTTTTGGGCGTAGAAATTAAAGCTCCCAATAAGCGTACCTACAGCTCATTCCATTTGAAGATATAAACTGAGAATGCTTCTCACTTTTCCATTCAAACATTCAGCGAAACTTTGATTTCTGTGCAGATTCCCCAGTGAATCCCTAGTTCTCCATCGGCTTTTCATTGTTGCAGGAATTCTGATTACCCTCTAACATACTTGTGAGCATTCTCAGCTCATATCTTCAAGTGGAATGAGCTGTATGCTGGATGATGAAGGCTGTGCTGAAAACTTGTGTGAATCGATATGCACAACGCTTGTTCCTTTTACATTGTTGCATTTGATAGATGCATCCCTCTATTGAATTGGCTATTGATGTGGTTGAACTAAGGGTGAGTTGTAATAGGGAATAGGGCCTAAAAGTTCTACACACGGATGACGGTTGTTGAGATGTAGAGAGGGGAGATGTGTATTGGCATCCTCAATGAAGCATTTCTCCATGAAACGGGGAGGCGTTTTCTTTTCTCCGGTCCTTGAGGTTGGAGAGAAAAAATACACCGAAAAAAATAGAAAGCAAGTTCCGTACCTATGTTTTGCACTTCTTGCCCAGTGAAGGGGTGAAGAGTGAGTTATTTCCTCCAAAATGAGTGAAAGCAAAAATGAGAAGTTTCGTCCAAAATGAATAAAAGAGATGAGTAATTTCGTCCAAAATGAGTAATTTCGTTCAAAATGAGTAAAAGGAAATGCGAATGAGTAATTTCATCCAAAATGAGAAAAAGAGAAAATGAACAATTTCATCCAAAATGGGTACAAGTGGAAATGAGTAATTTCATCCAAAATGAGAAAAAGAGAAAATGAACAATTTCATCCAAAATCGGTAAAAGTGGAAATGAGTAATTTCATCCAAAATGAGCAAAAGAGAAAATGAGTAATTTCATCCAAAATGAGCAAAAGAGAAAAGGAGTAATTTCATCCAAAAAGAGTTCAAGAGAAAATGAGTAATTTCGTCTGAAACGAGTAACAGCGAAAATGAGCAACGTCGTCCAAAATGAGTAAAAGAGAAACTGAGCAATTTCGTCCAAAATCAGTGAAAGAAAAATGAGCAATTTTGACCAAATGGTGCTTCTGGTGCCTTTTTATAAAAAAAAATTTCTGGGTAAAATTTTTGTCTTTTGAGCACAGGAAGGGGCAACAATTTTTGCAAAAGTTTAGTATTGGTCAGCTCCAGCCCCCTCCTCAACACCATGCATGCTTTTTTCTGCATAGAAATCCGTGTAATTTCTCTGTTCTCTGCCTTTTTCTTTGATGCAAAGTTCATCTGCAACAGCATTGGCACGGTTTTATTGACCTTGTATTTTATGCCGATTTGACTCATTCCGCTCTGTCTCCGCTCTGTTTCATCGGCTCATTTGCAGAGGCAATTTTACCTGCCTGCCAAGTTCGTCTCGGGTCCAAGCATCTCACAATTATTTCAAATTCTAGTTTGGTTTGCATCGGAACTTTTACGATTCCGATTGCTGCCGGCACTGCCCGTGTCTGCAATGATGTCATCATATCAGCTCCAGCTGAAGCATACTTTGATGCAGCACAGGCTCTCGGCCGATACTGCCTTTGCATTCTCTTTCTTCCATGGTTTGGTTTGCCTGTCTCGCTGCCCCATCTCGGAACTTTCGATCCCTCTCTCTTTCTCTCTCTCTCTTTCCAACCGCTGTGCTCTTGTATAACTCACAGGAGAAACATGCTTTACAAAGTCCGTCCTGATGTTTGTTCCTTTAACCGCACGTCGACGTTTCTGTTTAATTTTACTTTCATTTTCAGACCCTTTGGCTATGGTTCTCCTTCTTTGACTTTTGGATTTTCTCTTCTCTGACCTTGGGTTTTTTCCCTCTTTGATCTTAGGCTTTTCTCTTTGACTTTACGAGTTTTCCTTCTTTGACCTTAAGAGTTTTCCTTCTTTGACCCTAGGCTTTTCATTCTTTGACATGACTTGATGAGTTTTCCTTCTTTGACATTGGACTTTTCCTTCTTGATCTTAAATTTTCCCTTCTTTAACCTTTGATTTTTTCTTTCTCTGACCTTAGGTTTTTTTCCTTTGCCTTTGGCTTTTTATCCTTTGACCTTTGGCTTTTTTCCTTCAACCTTTGGCTTTTTTCCTTCAACCTTTGGCTTTCCTTTCTGAACCTTGGACTTTTCATCTTTTGATGCTGAGCCTCTTTCATCCTTTTCATTAGACATACCTAGTGGTTTTGCCAGAAATGTTGGCCTTGAAATTCTTTTTCCCTCAAAAGTTATGGGAAATGTCATCAACCAATGTTGTTGAAAACCATAACTGGAAGCAATTGGCCCTTGGATGAGGCAGTTCTCTTATGTTAACCCATGGGAGCCTCCTTCAGTCTCTACTAGATGTTCGTAGGGAGGCATGCAGTTTGTCCGTCTGATGGCATTTGCTCCATTTTTAAATATTCTTGCAATATCTCCCTTTTTGAAAAGTTTGTAACGACTGTCATTAATTTTTATTGAGAAAAGGAAATCTCATAAATTACAATCAGGACTTTATGAACAAAAGGCGGGATTACCAGGCTAACGTCGTGACCTTGGAAAAAACCTTGTTCCAAAATGCTTGAATTTCACGATTTTTTGGTAAAAACCTTTATTAGACCTGTCATCCGCCAGCATTCTAAGAACCTGTTCCTGTTAAACAGCTTTGAACTTTGAGGTTCTCACATCTCCAAAACCTCCAACGAGAAGCCCTGTCCCTTGGAACTCTGATGGCAGTGCCATCCCAGACCCCATTTTTGTGGCCTGTGGTCATGGATGCCTCGAAAACCCTTGGTAAAACCTGGAAAATGATTTTCCGAAATTGATGGGAACCTGAAAAGGTTCTGATCTCAAGTGATGGTCAACCCCTTGTCTGACTCCTCCCACACCTGATACTGTTGCATTTATTTTTCACCTGCTACCCTGGTTCATGTTTTTGACCTTGGCTCTGGTTGCATGCTTGAGTGCGGTATGTCAGGTATGTGGATTGGGGTACTTTTCCATTTGACTACGTGCAAATGTTCCGACCCTCAGAAAGGGTGAAAACCGCCCAACACAAGGAAAATAGGTTCGGTTTAGCAGATTAGGTTGACTTTCTTTCTCTTAAAACATCAAATTGGAATGCATCCCAATCGCAACATGGAATTAAAGAATGTCTGTCAGACTCAGACTGTTTTCTGATGTCTCACAAACGTGATGCAGATGCTGCAAGAACCTCTTATTCCATTGGAGATTGCACAGGGCATGGGGAAAATGTAAGGGATTACACTTCGAAAGCACTCACTACCACCGCCTAATAATAGGCTGCCTCTGCCGCCTCCTGATTGGCCGCCTCCTCCGCCTCTCGATAGGCCGCCTCCCTGTGGCGCAGGCCGCCTCCTCCGGTGAGGTGGCGGAGGCGGCCGTCTTGTCGCCTAAAAAACCGAATTTGAAGTTGTTTTTTTTTATCGGTGCAGTGCAATCCATGTGGCAAACGCCGTTTCCGTGTTGATATGCGAGCAATGTGGGACAAATTTGCTTTCGGTTTCCTTAGATGCGCTGATGATCCAGCCCACCTTGCTCACCATCACTCAATAGCATTCATACCTTTATTGTGAAAAGATCCATTCATTGCATTTTGAATAATGCAAGATCCTGTATCACGTAAGAACTCGAAAGGTGTTCAATTGATTATTGATATCAGGTTAAACACCAAAAGGTTCCTGCAATAAATGGTATTTGGCAATGGATTTTTTGGTGGAAACCGATTACCGTGCCGCTATTATCGAGGTCGACTTCGTTCGCATCGCAGTTGGCATTTGAAATGGCTGCGGGAAACAACGTTGGCACTTTTTCTTTCCAAAGCTCTGCAAGGAGATTATTTCAAGCAAGCAGTAGTCTGCAGATTGGTCCATCGAACAAGGTCTCCTTCCACAAAATCGAATCTGTGAAAATATGTCAAACACTGGTGAAGCTGATAGCATCGAGATCCTCCTACACGATATCAAAATCTGTTGGATATTTCTTAAGATGTCAAAGCGGATACCAGCTCATGACAACCGTCGTTCATGAACGGACAATACATGGTTCCAGAATATGAACCTGCCCATTGAGAGGAGTCTAGCTCTTCTGTGTCATTTTAGTGTATCAATTCTACTTTACGAGCTAACCATAAAAAAAAAAAAAAAAAAAAGAAATCAAAGAACTTTAAATTCGGTTTTGTGGCGACAAGACGGCCACCTCCGACGCCTCACCGGAGGAGGCGGCCCGCACCACAGAGAGGCGGCCTATCGAGAGGCGGCGGGGGGCGGCCAATCAGGAGGCGGCGGTAGTGAGTGCTTTCGAAGTGTAACCATGTAAGGTGTGTGAGAAACTGCAGCAGGAGGAAGCCAGCAACAAGGCAAGAATGATCAGCGGGACAGAAGAGCAGGTGGGTGTGGGTGAGGTGGTGTAATACTGGCATGATTGTGTGTCGGTGGCGGAAGCGATATTTTGAATCATAGACAGCGCAAAGGCAGCAGCAGGAATGAGATTGTGATGATTTTTATTGATTGCCGTTTTACACGGCATGCTGTTGTGGAAACTTTCAGGGCTCTTACACATTAACCAAAAAATCATAAAATACCCAATGTGAAGGTGGTGTGCACAATTTGGTCCTGTGTTCTCTGCAAGCTTTGAAAATGATTTTGTTTTCCGGTTAATCCATCTTCAATGGGTTCTTCTTATCGGAATTCAAGTGGCGCCTGGATGGATGCATTGGAATTCCATCTTGTCATCACGGACCTGACATTGATGGAAGCTTTGAAGTCACCCACTGAGTGGGATGAAAAAGGCGATGAGAAATGAGATATGGAAAACGGAGAAAAAATAGAAGGTGGTCCGTTTAAGTTGATGCCCAGGCTGCCTGAAACAAAATGTTTAAAATCCATAAGGCAGTCCATTTGATTGACATTGGGGCTGCGAGGCTGTAGGTCAGATGTGTTTTTTTACTGGGATCCGTTTGGATTGGAAGATAATTTAACTTGTAAATGCTTTTTTGTCATTTTAAATGGAACACCGTTTAGATTGGCAGGAATCGAGCATTCTTGGGTTTTGTGCTTGTGCATGACAATGTGAGTGTATTTACATTTTTAAAGGACCAATTATTGCAGTCATTTGCAATGCTCTCCGTCTACTTATTCCTGGACATGGACTCAAAAAAGATCAATAATCAGTCATTCTTCTGAACTCACCTTTGATTTTTGACTTGCCTTGACTCATTTTTCATTTGCAAACTAGAACCGGCAAAGCACCCATCCTCTGCAAGGCTATTTTGGAATTTGCCGCAATTTGTGGCTTGCTATTTTTGGAGGAACCCGCAGGATTGACGCATACCAGAACAACTTGAAAAACAACTTGTTTGCAATTTTCTGACATGCCTGATCCAACATGCACTTTCCGATTCATTTATATTGAAACTTCGCAGAAAACTTGCGCCCATTTTCTCGTTTTTTTTTACATTTCTGAAGCTGGGAGCTTTCGTCCTCCACTTGCACAATTTGATCCACACAGAGAAACGATATGAGCCACAATTGTTGTGTTCATATCAGTTAAAATGACAAGAGTGTGTATAGTGGCGGCGGAATTAATGTACCCACATACCTATATCTTTTTCCCATTTAACTGTGGCCTCCGAAACTTTTTTTTTCCTTCTTTTTATTCTTATGCAGGTGGTAAAAATTATTGCGCCAGATTTCAACAAAGCGTTCTAGAGGTGTCAGATTTTGTCCTCGGTTACAAAAGAGGTTCTTTTATTTCTGCAGCACCGAATTTTTGCCAAAAATTTGAACGATTGCGATTTTTTTCATTGTATGAGTACATTAATTCCACCGCCACTATACTCGGTGTCTGTTTATCAGTGGTGTGCAATTCTCAGCATCAAAATCTTGTTTACCACTCGCAAAAAAATTGAGGTGTATTCTTCAAGCTCCTGCAATAATTCATTATATTTGAAGCAACTACTCGTGCTTGCTTTAACTTTGAGAACTTGGATGATTGGAATTTGAAACGGAAATATGATTTAATGGCTCACCTGACGCAAAAAATTCGGCTGGAGTTAAAAAAATAATTGGACAGCCAGTGGCCACATGTGAACAGGATACCTATTCATGCGGCTACATTTCAACTCATCCTCAGGCTTAACTCAATGACCATAATTTAACAGACGAATGCAACAATGGAAGAAATATGAGCGTTGTACAGTGGCGAGAAAATTACTCGTGCCATCAGTTGCTGCTGGTTTTTCGATCTTTCAGAGAAAACTGGGAGAATCGTGATGATATCAGGTTCAAGAAATCGGATTCTGTTGCACAAAAATATGCATCAAATCAGTGATGGAATGCCAATTTCGACAGGTTCAAGATTTCCCCAAAAACCCGAAAGAAACGTCACCATGTGTGGTCCAATTAATTTTCTCGCTACTGTACATAGAATTGAAATTTTCGCAAAACATCTATCAATTGAATATGCTATTGATAGTTGAACCTGACGATGAGTTGCAATCGGGAACATTGCCGATTATTTATTTATTTAAAGATGAAACGTCTGGCTGGCTGGATGGATTTTTGAAAGATGGCTGCTGGCCATTGACGGTTGGTGTCAGGTGGGGGGTCCAAATTGTGATCCGTGAAACATGTCTCCTCTTGAGGCTTTATCTTGGCACCATTGGCATTATTTTCTTGGCTTTGATCAATATTTGTTCATATAAAGGGCTGTTTTTATCACTGGGAACAGGAAAAATATGAGAACTGCTGTTTTTGCACTTCAAAGGGTGATTTTGGGGGGTTTCGACTTATTCGCATATGAAAAAACCTTTTTGACGACAATGAGCCATTTGCTTGGAAACACACTTGGGTTGACAAAGGAAATGCTCAACGATTAAAATTCAGATGGCAAACAAATGTCGAAGTGCAGGTTTAGGGATGAAGAAGGCAAAACTATTTGCAGTTGCGGCGAAAGTGGCACAGCCACAGTAGCGCCACTAGCTACAGATGAAAGAGATTGAAAGGAGGAAGTTCGGGTGATCAGTAATCGCTAATTCTGTTTTGTTTCCAACTTGTTGTTTTCATCAATTCTTGTGTTTCCGACTGCATTTTCTAGCTGTGAATTCCAATCTTTTCCTCCTTTTTTCACCTTTTTCTTTTTTTACCTTTTTCACCCTTTTTTTTTTACTTTTTTCACCTTTTTCTTTTTTTACCTTTTTTCACCTTTTTCTTTTTTCCATCTCACATCAGTCACCCTGCATTATTCAGTTGCATAACATTTATAGACTTGCAGAATTTTATTGTCTATTTTTAGACTCCCCGATTCTCATTCTCTCGGCCCTCTCTCTCTCTCTCTTTCTATTCTCTCCTCACAGCTGTGATTGACTAAGCTTTTTGAAATATGCCTTTTCTTCTTGCTTCTGCTTTGAGAGAGTTTGAGAATTCATTTTCTCTGGAGTTCTCTGCATTTTCTCCTGCGGCTTTATTCAACGCACCTCTCCTTCCCACCAATGACAAAGACAGATTTCACCGTTATTCTCTTTTCGCTGATTGTTTTTAGCCATACCTGTGGTTGGTCTCTCTTTCTCTCTCGCTCTCTCTGTGA
>JASGXE010014972.1:0-11751 GCA_030068105.1 Sinentomon sp. SZTP_YWyxl
TAGCAGGACTTTAGAGGCGGTCCGACGCGCCTCTAACTTTTTTACATTGGTCAGATTGGAGGTGCTGCTAAGTTCCTGCTAAGTCTGAGATGCTGCTAAACTCCTGTCATCGTCCTACTAAAGTCCTGCTAATTTAGCAGGTTGATTTGAATAAAGAAAATTAAACTTAGCAGGTCGGTAGCAGGACTTTAGCAGCTACTAAGCTTAGCAGGTTGATTTGAATAAGGTCCCAGGTCTTATAGAGAAGCAAAGGACAACACAACACTAACACTTCACTGGTCTTCACGTTGAAAGAAGCAGATCCATTCCTTCCATTGTGTTGCTTCCAAGATTTTGCTGCAAAGTTGATTAGGCATCCAGCCGTAACAGCGACTGACGAAATTGCAACACCTTCGGAAGAAAAAGGGCAATGGGAATGAAATAACTAAGTTATAAATTTATACAGCCTAATGGTATCTGCCAAAAAGAACAACTTTTAGTACCATTTCTCACAAGTTTTTGATACCCTTTCCCAACAACTTTTTGGTACCCTTTCCCAACAACTTTTTGGTTCCCCTTCTCATCAACTTCCCTTTCTCTTTTAGAATCGAGGCAGAATCAGATTCTGTACCAAGAGAGAATAGCAGTCAATGAGAATGGGGGAGGTAAAATTTTTTGATGAACAAAGGTAATTTTGTGCATTTTTTATGTATTTTTGCGCAAACCTCCAAATCTCTCCTGACATGTGCACTTGTCACCGATCAACAATCGGTCGCATTCAGTGTGAATTCGGCATTCGCTGCTGCACCTGTGAGAAGCAAAATTGGCAAGAAATGCCATATTTTTTTCCAACAGTTGCAGCTACCACAGATTATATAAAGGTTAAAGGGGGGGGGCACCCAAAATTTCAAAATTGACAATTATCAACCGATTGAGCTAATTTTTGGTTCACATGTTGGGGTCACAAAGTGTTCTTGCAAAATTTCAGCCCCCTGAGTCATCCATCTGATTCTCATGTGGCAGCCTTTTTTAGTAAAAAAGCTTACCGAAACTTTTTAACGGTTCCCACTTCCCAGATTATGAGTGAACTTTTTTCACGTTGACACCGAAAACAGGGTAAAAATTGGATGAAAATTCAAGTGACAGAGTCGGAATTTCAAAATTTTGACTCCAAGCAGGTGTTCTGGAAGTAAAAACATGATTGCGACAAATAAGCTGCAGGTTATTTTGATAATTAGGGTCAAACATGTAACAATGTCAAAACAGATAATTAGGGCAAAAGAAATTGAAAATTCCGACTCTGTCACTTGAAAGAGCACATTTTTTCTATCTGGGCACCAAATTTCACCTTTCTAGCCCTAAAAATAGAATGCCAAAATAGATATGCTATTCGAAAGTCTTTTTTGGACCGGAAATCAAAATGTGAGAAAAACAGGATTTTCGAATGGTCAATTTTTGCTGGAAGTGGTGAAAATGCATTGGTCGAATTTGAATCGCATATTGAAATTTAGTCATGTGAATCCATTTCTTAACGGATTTTACTCATTTTTGGACCAAAATGCTCAGAAAGCATCACAGTATCGGGGGGACAGCATTTGAAAACATGAGAAATTTTCTTTTTTTCACCATTTCATCGTGTCCCCCCTTAACCACTCAATGCCAATCATGAATCCAAGTTTACAGAACTGGGCTAACAAGTTAAACAACACCTTAATTTACCTAACCACCTAACTAACCTGTTATTATTATATTTGCATCAACAATTGGCTTGTAACATGCTGTCGACCTGTTTGCCAAAATATCTTTCACCCTGTCAAAACTTCCATTATTTGCTGGAACACTGGTGATACCAAGCAGGTGACAAAAGAGTGGAAATAAATCTACATTCTGGAATGATTCCGTCTTCCGGAGACCCTTTCTGAATGACGGACCGTGGGCAATGAACAGAGGGCGCATCTCCGGATTCAGGTTGTCGTAGCCATGAGTTCCACAGCCTGCCTCTTTCTCTGAACCGAGACATCCAGGTCTGTGAATATGTAGGCAAAACGGACAAGCCCTTTCAAAAGATTCTTTGGAAGCTGTCGGCATACACACAGTGAACACTATAAACTGTGCATAGTGGCGGCGGAAAAAGATTACTCATACATGTGTTTTTTCCATTTGATTGTTGCCTCCGAAACTTTTTTTTCTTTCATTTTACTCTTATGCATTTGATAGAAATAAAAGTGCCAAATTGCAACGGAGCTTTCTAGGGGTGTCAGATTTTGACATTAGTGATGAAAGAGGATCTTTTATTTCTACAGCATGGAGTTTTTGCTAAAATCTCAAGAATGGAAATTTTTCACATGTATGGGTAATCTTTTTCCGCTGCCAGTATACACTGTACAGTTACAGAAACAATAATGTTCCCATGAGTGTTCTCTTCTGCCACCAAACAAACAAACAAATAATTGCCAAACACATCGACCTGAATCGATTAGGTACATCTTAAATTATGTACCTAAACGATTCAGGTGATTGTTATTTATTGAACAAATGATAACGAAATACATACAATCACCTGAATCGTTTACATCATTAAATGATGTAACGCAGTAAAATGTAAAACAGTGCGAGGAGATGGAACTGTTGTGGTGAAGAAAACATCTAACCGCGTGATGTGATTCAACCGCTGTGGCGAGGAAAAAATCAAACAGCATGAGACAGAAAACATCAAATTCACCCTGCAAGAGCAATTTCAATCTAACAAACCGACCCGAATCCCTGCCGTTCTTTCAGCCATGCTCCACCTCCAAAAGAGAAATGGAATAGGTAGGCAATTATTTTTCTGACTCACTCACCTACCCACTGAAATTGAAGTCCTGGAACACATATCCAACATCTGCTGCAACAACCAGTGGGGTGGTTCGGATGTTGTGCCTCAGGTGCCAGTGTTCAGGTAACTCATCTTTCAGGTAGACGGAGAAGTTTTCAGATTTCTCTGCAAACTTTAATTTGCTGTACACCTCCTCTTCAAAGCCTTCAAATAAAACAAAGTGAACAAAAGGTACCTAGTGAACAAAACTTTCATTTCATTTACGTACTCACATCATTTCGAATCGATAAGAAAAACCTGGAGAAGTGTGTTAGCTATCTTGGAAATAGGATCCTGGGAAACAGAATGAAAACAAACAACCAACCTGCTTAGCATTCCGTTAATACCGAATGACAAGAAAAATGGACTTACAAGCGGGAAATCCGGAGAAGCTCTTAAGCGGAAAATCTTGACAAGCTTGACGAGCATTAAATCTTGACAAGCGGTAAATCTTTACAAGCTTGACGAGCCCTTAAGCGGGAAATCTTCACCAGCTTGATGAGCTCTTAAGCGGGAAATCTTGACAAGCACTAAGTGGGAAAATCTTTGACAAGCATTAATCCTTGTCAAGCTTATTTGGTTTATGTGGTTGGTCATGCCCGGCACACAGCAGTCTACACGAATGATAATGATTTGTCCATGATTTCTGGCACATCTTATCCAAAACAGGCAAGGTCAGAGAAATGCACCGTATGTTAATCACCAATGATGTTGATATGATGGATGTCTCCTTCAAAGTTCCAGCAATTCTCAACCAAATTTTGGATCCAGCCGATGAAGTAAATTTCCGAGAGAGATGTATTAAGACATGGTAAGGTATCACTATTGATAGGATAAAGACAATGGTAAAGGTTGACTTTTTTGGTTGATGGTTGAAGGTTGATGGTAGGCCAAGAGAAATTTGAACAAATTGAGACAACAAATTGAAATTTAAAGAGTGGCAGGTTGTCTACCGAAGTTAAAAAGCACATAGCATAGAACATTGACATTTGATGCAGAAAACACCCAATGCTCTCAAACTAAAATATGACCACTGTGCTTGCTCTTGAGTGATTATGAAGAAAAAAAATAAACCTATTTTTTCATTTATTGATAAATGGAATTGTTTCAAATAATGTTTCATCAATTTGAAATGAGTTGATTGGCAGTTGCATTATCACATGATGAATTAAATTCTGATTTTCGATTGTTTTTCTTCTTCTTATTTTAAGGCAACCACCAAAATGCAGTTAAGAATGAAAAACATGCATGAGAAGTGAACCGAACTGACCTTGATATGGAATAATGCTTAAAACTGGTGAATAAGTGACTCGTATATATTTGGAAGGATCAACATATTTGTTCAGATCTATCACTCTCTCTTTGGTTATTTTTGTCATACCGTGATCACTGAGTAAAATAATATCTGTTTTATCAAATAAATTTTGTTCTTTCAATTTGTTCACAAGATAACCAGCTGCATCATCGACCTTCCTGGAAATAAACAAAATAAACTCCTCGGAAATAGTGAAATAAACCTAGAAGAAAACAGGGACCTTTTTGTGCTTCCGAAGATGAAGGGAGGTGTTGGACAAATTAATCCCCGTTTTTGGTACAATATACAATGGACAAAAGGTCCGTCCCACATTGAGGACAGCTCCATGTTCCGGCAAAATGGACTGTGGAATCATGAAATTGAGCATGTTAAGGAAAATTGAAGAAGATCTTGGTTTGGGTACAGAAATCTGAAATTTACATGTGACAATGCTGCTTAAGGCCACTGAAACCATACAGGAATCACTGTTTTTTTTATTAAAGTTTGCACACTGGAATTAAATTGAGGCAAAAAAGGAAACTTCATCTAATTTGAGCTGTCAGCTGACTGCCATTTGGTACCTAGGTATCCAGGTAAAAATGGGGATGACTAACAAAATGTTTCAAATTTTAAACATAACATTTTCTACGTATTGCTGTGAACATGCTGCTGGTTTGACCCATTCGTTAAAATTTGTAAAATATTTGTTTTGTTTTTTTTTAGCAAATACGGCTCTGCTTCTAGATTAAAAAATAAAAAATTGCCCACTGTGTCAAGCGGGAAAAATTGCCCATGAGGCTTTTTTTTTTTTTGGCTTTTTGTTTTTTTTTTGGCTTTTTGTTTTCTTTGGCTTTTTGTTTTTTTTGGCTTTTTGTTTTTTTTTGGCTTTTTGTTTTTTTTTGGCTTTTTGTTTTTTTTTTGGCTTTTTGTTTTTTTTGGCTTTTTTGTTTTTTTTTTTGGCTTTTTGTTTTTTTTTGGCTTTTTTTTTTTTTTTTTGGCTTTTTTTTTTTTTTTTGGCTTTTTGTTTTTTTTTTTTGGCTTTTTGTTTTTTTTTGGCTTTTTGTTTTTTTTTAGTAGGAAGGATTATGCTTACTTTTTTCTGGATACATACATATCTATGACTGTTTACATTTTGCCAACAGAGCAAATCGTACTTCCAAAAATTCCACAGCATGCATTCAGAAGAATGTCAAACTAAATGGTCTGTAAGCACAGCTCACTCTGCACATCTTGCGCTCTCCAAGAATATCACACATTTATCCGGCACATTTGGACACAAAGCATGTCTCTTTTACATTCAGTTGGTGCCGAGTGGGCCATTTTCAAGATCGTTGAAACTTTACAGAATGAAAGAGGAATGTTGTTTGGCTTGAAAACTTTGTCGATATAGCTGTTCCCACAATTTTGGTACCATTAGTGATTTTGAACCTTCTACCCTTGTGGTTCGTTTGGCACCCTTTCGACTTTCTCAAATGCCACCCTCATCTTTTTTCGGAGAGGGCTAGTTTTTGGCATTTTCAATGTAGGTACCCCATGATGCGTCTGAAACTGTGCTGAATGGTGATGAATCACCCTGAATACAAGGTCTTTGATAAGTCCCGAGAAACCACTGAATGTGATAGGTGTACCTATTTCCCATACAGGGAACTACCCTACTGCCATTTTCGACTTTCCTTAGGTAGGTATGTCCAAAAACAGTGAACATACACCATTTGTGGGTCCAACCAAAGTCAAAAATGTTTTAGGACAGTTCCAGGTATGGAAAATACACCTCGCCCATTCGAAGTTGTCCCGGGATTTACGGCGGTATAGGTACACCTACGAACATAGGGTAGGTAACTAACCTTAAAACACGTTTCATTTCTTCTGAATCTGGCCCATACTTATGACCAGTACTGTCAGGCTCTTCGAAATATAGAGCAACAAATTTGGCCGGCTTTTCTTGGTCAAGAAACCAAGATACAGCCACGTCTACTCTATCAGAAAATGGAATCGAATTGTTGTATAGTGCAATATGTGCAGGGAGGTGGCCTTTGTAGGGGATATCTGATCCAGGCCACATCACTACCCCACTCCAATGACTAGAATTGGATAGCTCATTGACACACTGAAAATATGTAGGTAGATTGTAATGTTTAAAAATCGCCCAATGATGGGTTGCATCACCACTCGAAAAGAATAAACAGAACTGAGTGATCTGAACAGGGTATTATGCAGTGGGTACTTATCAAAAGTCGTCGAACATAGGAGTTCATTATTAATTCAGGCGTGAAGTTGCACCAAGGCCTGTTTCCACCAATAATTGCATATGCTTGTCTTGGAAGTTGCTGGTGAGTTCTGATTGTGGAGCACATTTGTTCCTGAGAGGGGCATAGGTCATTGCACGGGGGCAGGGCTGGAAGAAACGTGTTCAAAAAATTTAAAACATGTTTTCATTTTAATTTTTCTCCTGGTCTGTTTTTTCATTTGATTGAAACATGTTGTTTCAAACACCAACAAAATAAATTTTGCGATTTTAGCAGTTGCCTACCTACTTTAAAATATTGACTACCTGTGTTCGAGGACTCTTGACAAGCTCCGTATACGGAGGAAACAAGTAGACATCGTTTGTTTTTCATTCCCACAAGAGCCAGAAATGAGATGCCAAATGCCCAGGCATAGGTATTTTATATGGACATACACCAGTGTCAATGCTCATGCAAAAAGTAATGGAATCTTTTGCTGTTTTCGTTATTTTCCGGTGGAATGCAGAGGTGAGGCCCTGTCTTGGCAAGGAGCGCTTGGATGAGTGCTTTCATATCTAATTGACATCATTCTAGTAATCCATCTGATGTGATAGGTAACACTTTCTAATCGTCCACAACATGTGGCAGACTACCTAACTTTGGAATACCTGCCAAGGCACGTGTGAAGTTGGGACTAATGCTTGCAATAAAAAATATAATTTCCACCAATAATTGCATATGCCTGTCTTGGAAGTTGCTGGTGAGTTCTGATCAGGGATGGGTAAACATATAAAACTCCACGTATAATACGTGCGTAGAATACGTACGTATAATACACGTAGAAAACGTATAAAACCTAAAAGTCGAGTGATACCTCATTTTTTGCAGAAAAAGCTGCTCTTTAACATGCTAACATTCTATTTTATCACATTAAAATAATGACAAGCATCATCATCAATGAAAGGAAAAAATAAAACAGTTAACCAGTGAATCCCCGCAATTATTGCTTTCAAGTTGGCCACACAAGATTGTATTCGCCACACACCATAGTAAAATGCATTTCAAAAATTGTATGCGCACCAACCATGTGAAAGTTGATGCTGCCAAATTGGAATTATTTACTTACATCTCCTATGACATAGGTCTAGATGCATGTAGCTCATGTGCCTGGTAAAAGAGAGAAGTACACAGAAAACCAAAAATGACCAGTAGAAGGCAAAAAACTAACATCACTGGCGACAACCTTGTTAAGCAGGAAATGGATGAAAGAATGTTAGAATGGTGGCAAGAGAAATTGCCAAAAAGGAACCTCATGCTTTGTTCCACCCTTGCAACCTTCATTTGCAAAGGACGCTTGTACCATAACGAAGGTGGCCCCAGAAATCCTGACTGCCGGATTCTGTCCGGAGCTGCCTTACCCAACTTCATCGGGCCAACTCAATATTCCTGTGGCAATTCTCTTTCTGGTCCAAAGCCAATAAATGGCAAGCACACATGCTTGAAACCACCTTAGTACTAATGCATCCGGCATTGGAGTGAAGACCTGGCATAATGCACGTGTAACAATGCAATCATTGGCAGGATCGTTTAAATCACGATTGCTTCATCATTGTTTCATCACGATCATTTTATTGCCTATTTCGTTTTCTTTCATCTTTACGGGTATTTCATTTTTATCCACTATTTTGCAGATTTCATTTGAGATTGTGAATGAGTGTTGTGTGTGTCGGTTGATGATGCTTGCTTGTGGTGCTTTTGAGTGGTTGCATCTGTGTGATTGTTGTCTGTCTGCTATTGAATGCTGTTGACGTAGGTGTGTCCCGTCCACATTCCGATAAGATGTTTTCCGAACTCCTGTCCCCTCCTTACTTTAATCTTTCCTCCTTACGGATAATGCAGCCGATGGTCGCGTATCCTTCCCGTCCCTCCCTTCCTTTTCCCAGGTATGTGATGAACTTTGCTGTTTTCTGAGAACTTTGCTGTTCGCCATTGATGATTGCCTTGATGGCATGAGAGCCTGTTCTGCTATGACTATTTGGTGGAGTGCTGACTAAAAAAACGTTTGCCCAAGATAAGCGCAGAGCACATGGCAGAAAATCCTGCACGAACGGCAAATGTTGAAAAAAAAGGTTATACAAAATCCTGCCAGACGCAAGCAAAAATCCAGCTGTGGGAAGAGAGTGAGAATCCTGGCATTTTGTTGGTGCTTGGACAGCTTATGGGTCGTCGATGCATGTATCTCAGGCAGAGAGAAGGATCCGGGGAATTTTCACTTCAGATGAAAATTCGTGTTTAAATGGCAATTATATTTCCTTATTTTTGTCCACAGCCCACATCGTACAACAATGCGACCTGTTTTGAAAAGAAAGCCATCATTATAAATGTTTGTAAGGAGTGGTTGGCATTCTGAACGGATCAGCAGGCGATACGGCCACGTCGAGGTTAAAAAACAAAGTCACAGTTTTATTTTTGTGACTTTGTTTTTTAACCTCTTGAGCTTGACGTGGTCATATCGCCTGCTGATCCAAAGCCATCATTTTGGACAAAAATCCAAAAAATGCAATTTTAGCTTTTATTATTATCTCTTCCTGCGATCGTCATAATTTCAGACAACTTATCCAGGTTTTATTCCTCCTATGCTGCCCGAAGTTGTGATATAACTTCAGAATTGAATTCCTTGTTAAATTCCACCCCCGAGTCATGTGTCACACATGTTAAATTTTTGCACACGTATAATACTTACGTATAAAACACTTTTATACGTACGTATAATACGACGTATTATACGTAGAAAACTCACGTATAATACTTAAGTATTATACTTACCCATCCCTGGTTCTGATTGTGTGTGGAGCACAATTTGAAACATACCGACCAGGGATGGTCAAGGTAGGGTACCTGAGAGGGGCACAGGTCATTGCACGGGGGCAGGGTTGGAAGAAACATGTTCAAAAATTTAAAACATGTTTTCATTTAAATTTTTCTCCTGGTCTGTTTTTTCATTTGATTGAAACATGTTGTTTTGAACACCAACAAAATAAATTTAGCGATTTTCCGAAACATTGACATTCAAAAAAGTGAATAAAGTGGGCCCAAAATATCATTCTTTTTTCAAGAATCAAATCATTTTTTTATCAAATTATTACATAATTCTTGAAATCATATTTATCAAATTTATCACATTATTCATCATTATTGTGATATATTATCATAGGTACATCACTCATATCATTTATTATTATATCATTTACCTATCATATTATCAAATCACATTTATCATATTTATCAAGAATCAAATTACCTACCTATTCATTTTTGAATAAAAATTTTATCATTTTTTTTTATTATTTATTCAATAATCAAATCAAAATTCATGGAAAAATTTCGCACTGCTGGAGAAGACCAAAATTTGAAATTTTATTTATTCTTGATTGCCATTGGGGTTAAATGTTTTGAAATGTTTCTCTTCAGTTCTGGCAAAATTTCTTGTAGTTGTGGCCTGAATTGTAAAATATCAATTCTTGCATCAGTTGGAAGAGACTTCAGGCTGCGTTATGATCAAAAACAAAAAAAAAATTATCTTTTTTGCCACACCACCCGCCCAGATAAGGGAATGAAACGAATGTTTTTTTTTCATTTCCAACCTGTTTGGGTAAAGAAACTGGAACATTTTTAGACGTTTCAGCCCACTTAGGTATTTTACCAAATGATGTAGAGACAATTAAAATACTGGTACCTACTGGTAAATATTGGTAATAAGTACGTGTCACTCACCCATATTGGTGATATTTCAGGATTAGAAGTCCAAAATGGCAATCCATTGCCAATTGAAAGATTCATTTTTAACAGTGGATCATAGGCAACATTATCCACAACTCCAGATGTTTCTGCATAGACACCAGTGGCAATTGCAAAATGGTTTGGAAACGTCCGTGTTGGAAATATGTTCAGCATTGATTCACTTTGGGTGCCACCTCGGGCAAGCTGTGCCAGGTTCGGCAAATCCACCTTTTGAAGATAATCATGCCGGAATCCATCGAATGAAACTAAAAGAAGCTTTTGAGATGTCGGCAGCAAAACATCTCCTGCATCCATGCATGAAGCTACACTTGCGCCAGCTGCCAGACAAATGGTGTCGACGAGAAGTGTAAGATGCAGGAAGAAATGTCTGAAAAATGAGTCACTTTGAACATGGTTGATTGTGATGAACTGTGACATTACAATCCGGGTAGTAAATCAGTGAAACAACAGGTTTCTTTGGTCGAATGTGAAGAATGAAAATGCTTCATGATGCCTGTAAGAAGAAGGGAATATGTGTCCATGATCATTTGCTGCACACCAATTATAAATGCTGTTGAGGTCATGCTGCAGATCCGCGGAGTCATTTGGGGATTTTATGACACCATAAAGTAGGGTCACCCAATAGGAAGGCAGGATTTTATGACCCTACTTTATAGGGTCATTCCCCAAATGCCTCCTCGGACCTGCAGCATGACCTCAACAGCATTTAGGCATCCGGTCAAGCCTGGTTGCCGCATGTCGTATGCGCCATATGTTGCCACTGACAACTCCGATTGCCAAATGGTGTAGGAGCATTTAAAGCTTTTTTATTCCGTTTCCACTGTGCCTTTACAAGAAGATTCTGAAACAGCCGATTGTCCTCAACGATCAACGGCCTGTCCACAACACACTTTGAAGATGTGTTCTGTCTCATGTTTGAAGTGTCACATGGCCAATTTGGAGCAACTGTCATTCACCCACTCAAGGAGAATGGCTCATCAATACTGGTGACCTTGGAGAACAGACATGAGTACCTGCCGTAAAACTGCCTAATTCCGCCCGGCCCCATAACTTCGCTCAGCCAAGAAGACCTCAAATTAATGCTCATTTTCGACACAGGAATTTTTTACAAAAAAAATGCAGGGGCCAATTTTTTTACTTTGAGCCTCTCAAAGTAAGCTCAAAGGTACCTTTGAAGACAAGTGTAAATACTTCAGGCATTCCAATTGCATGGCGTCAATGAACCGGTCAAGCACGAGCGCCGTTCATTTACGTCCGCTAAAAAAACTGTGCGTACGAGCGACGTAAATATTCGTCAAAGCCGCCAAGATGTGATTGTACGAACGACGTAAATACACGTCCGCATGTGCATTCCATTTTCAAGCGATTTTAATTTAATTACGTACTATCAACACCACTCAATCGCGAAGACTGCCAGAAAGAGGAAAAAACAGCGATTTAGCAGACGTTTATTCCGCCAAAATCGGTCCAACCATTTTCAATCAGCGCACTTTTCAAATTTCCCGCTTTTTGTTCTTTTGCCCCTTGTCGAAGGTGCCTTTTTTCATGATGATGCAACATCAGTCGCCCGCCGAAATTCGAATTTTCGGGCAGCCGAC
>JASGXE010014973.1:0-10872 GCA_030068105.1 Sinentomon sp. SZTP_YWyxl
AGTGTAACAGAAGCACTTATTCAGTCTGTTTTCGCACGCTTTGGAACGTGTCGCATCATCACCAGTGACCACGGCCCACAATTCCGCGGAGTAGTGTTTACGTCGATGTGTGAAACACTAGGCATACAACATCGGTTCTCATCCGCTTACCACCCTCAATCAAACATAGTGGAGCGTCTTAATGAAACTATCGGCAACATGCTGCGAGCATACTCCAGCCAAGATCATCGGAATTGGGACACTGCTCTTCCACTTTGCGGAGCCGCGCTTCGAAACAGTATATCCTCTGCTACAGTGACATCTGCGGCACAGTTAATTCTTGGGTACCAACCGCGAGAATTACACGATTTCAGTTGGAAAGTCGCCCCAACCGGTCCTCATCCCGGTTCCAGGCAGTGACGGGAACAGGAGCGCTCGCGCTGGCGCCAGCGGCAGAGAGCTTGGCATCGTGCCCAAGAACAGCTGGAGGTAAGCCGATTCCGTTCCAAAACTTATTACGATCGCCGCAGGCGGGATGCAACGTTCGCGGTTGGCGATCTTGTTTGGATAAAGACCCACCCTGTGTCCAAAATGGCTAAGTTCCGAATGGCCAAATTGCAACCGATCTTTACTGGACCCTACCGAGTGATCAAATTGGTCACACCTGTAACTGCAGTTAAGCAAAATCCCGCAAACCGCTACGACTTACGACTGCGTTGTGGTCATGAGTCGAAGGATGAAGGAGGCCGTAAACAAGGGGCTGAAAACAGAGACCTTAAGGTCGGGTAGCGCAGGAGAATCAGATCCCAATAACCGTGTACATAGCTTTCCAAAGACATGCGATTTCATTTAAACCTTCTAATTTCATTTCTGTCTTTATCCCTCACATATAGCTTTTTTATCAAATATTGAAAATGGATTCCGAGTCCAGTTTAGAATTGCATGTCTCAAAGGATGATCAAGATTTTGGAGATTCCGAGACGCCAACGACCATTGAGGTCGATCAGGCTCCAGCTGAACCAAGCTCGAGCTTTCAACTTCCGAGTCAGGAGAAATCAACATCTCGAGGTCCCACCAGTGAGCCGGGATTGAAACGGATTAAAGTCCATCCGGATGCCGTCCGAGTTGCCCGAGTGATTTCCAAGCCTGGTGACTATCGAGTGAGCCAGCCTCGATCCGGGAAAACGGACTATGGGAACTGGATTGACGAGGTGGCAAGGGAAGTGAGCCGACTGGTGCAGCACGGCCGAGAGGGGCAAAGGCCAAAGTGTGCTCCCTTGGTAAAGATGACGGTGGACCAGGAGCTAGCCGAAATCACCGCTAAAACCTGCACACTGTCTGTGCAGATGGTTCGGAAAAAAACGACTCCGGAGGATGTGCGCCGGTTCTTCCACACATGGAAAAACATCGCACTTGACACGGTGCAAAAGTGGGAGGTCTCCGGAGGCACGCGGGGACGCGGCCTGCCGGGGGGCAGTTGTAAGGCCCGCTCAAAGAGACTTCGCCGATTCCATTTAAAATAACTTCAAAAGATGGCGCCACCGGTGACGTGCGAGCCAATGGACAAGATCCTCGTGCGAGTGGGCACCATTTTATGAACTGTGCATTGTTTTGGTGGTGTCGTGCGAACTATGGACGAAAATCCGAAGAATGAATACCCAACTTTGGGAAGAACTATCCGAAAACTGAAAGATAGAAGAACGGGAAGAATCAGAGGTCATCGGAATCAAGGAAAATCCAGCTGGAGTACCGTCGGACCTCATTTTGCAATTTTTTAGTATTTTTGCTCGGGACGGCTATCCCATGCACCAGTGCTCAGAGGCTTCTCTCAAGGCTGGAAGTCACTTGTGCGCGGTTAGCGCGACCCCGCAGCAGTTTGCCGGTCAGTTTGACTATCGAGTGAGCCAGCCTCTATCCGGGAAAACGGACTATGGGAACTGGATTGACGAGGTGGCAAGGGAAGTGAGCCGACTGGTGCAGCACGGCCGAGAGGGGCAAAGGCCAAAGTGTGCTCCCTTGGTGAAGATGACGGTGGACCAGGAGCTAACCGAAATCACCGCTAAAACCTGCACACTGTCTGTGCAGATGGTTCGGAAAAAAACGACTCCGGAGGATGTGCGCCGGTTCTTCCACACATGGAAAAACATCGCACTTGACACGGTGCAAAAGTGGGAGGTCTCCGGAGGCACGAGGGGACGCGGCCTGCCGGGGGGGCAGTTGTAAGGCCCGCTCAAAGAGACTTCGCCGATTCCATTTAAAATAACTTCAAAAGATAGCGCCACCTGTGGCGTGCGAGCCAATGGACAAGACCCTCGTGCGAGTGGGCACCATTTCATGAACTGTGCATTGTTTTGGCGGTGTCGTGCGAACTATGGACCAAAATCCGAAGAATCAATACCCAACTTTGGGAAGAACTATCCGAAAACTGAAAGATAGAAGAACGGGAAGAATCAGAGGTCATCGGAAACAAGGAAAATCCAGATGGAGTGCCGTCGGACCTCATTTTGCAATTTTTCGTATTTTTGCTCGGGACGGCTATCCCATGCACCAGTGCTCAGAGGCTTCTCTCAAGGCTGGAAGTCACTCGTGCCCGGTTAGCGCGACCCTGCAGCAGTTTGCCGGTCGGATCCCTTGCCTGGATCTAGTTCCCCCAGAGCCTCGGCGGGAGTGGAACGAACTCTGAGCAAGTGGAGGACAGAGGCACTACCTTGCCGGCGGCAGTGATCGGGCGACCCTAGAGCCAGGGAATACCTGGTGAGGATTGTTTGCTTCACTGGCCAGTCACTGGGTAGTTCTGCTGCAGGGAAGTGCGAACCCTGGCTGAGTGCCTGAGGGAAGTAGGCCATAGCGACGTCCGCTGTCACTGGACGGCGAAGCAGCGGAGCCTGCCGTTCAACACTCGGCAGCCCGGATTCTGACAAAGTATTTGCCGATGGTTCGTGCAGTGTTGCGTTTCTCAAGTGAATTTCATGGCTGCCATTAAATAGAATCTAGTTTCCGAACAGTGGCGTTGTCTGTCCGCTGAAAACTTGGCCCCCCCACTAAGGCTTCCCCTTTGCCAAGGACCTGGGGTGTTACAGTCCGAACCCAAGACGGAGCTTATCAAAAGTCCTCGAACATGGGCTATAAAAGGACTTGTTATTACAGGAACCATCCGATTTCAATTGGGCTTGGCGCAATTTCACGCCTCACATCGAGTGTCATATTGATTTGCGGCCCATGCTGTCTTTGAATCTAAATGGCGCATGAGTAAAGAATGAACTCCTTATCTTCGAAACCTTTTGTTAAGAAGTTTATACCTGAATAGTTTTTAACTTCTGGACATTTATCGCTGTGGTCACTTTCAATAACGTGTCCTCCAAGCAAATGGTGTACCGACAGTAAAAGGTTAAAAACAAATTCGATAATTTCGATAAAACCAACTCTACAGCGGGCAACAACAGTATTTTTCAAATTCTACTTTGGTCTGAGTGATGGAAAACGGTCCCGATGTCAACTATTGACACAGCTGGGTGACACACCTATATCAATTCCGAACCCAACAAATCAGCTTAACTTTGCCATTTCGTTACGACTTTGCGTGCATACCTGGCCAGACTTGGGATTACATATGGGGTTCGTTCATGACGAGACAGTTAGTTAATTTAACGGTTAATTTAAACCGGTTTTTTTACGGTTCGTTAATGAGAAAAATAAAAATATATATTCTATCGAACAACACAAAAAGAATTTGTGTCCATGTTATTTTGGCATTACGCAGCACGGAAAAGGTTAAGGCCCAAGAAAATTTCCGTCCTGAAATACAGTGAAGTAAATGAGAAATGCTTGAAAATGGAAGAGTGTCGACTGGAAAGAAGGTCTGGAAGACTGCGGCATTGTGCCAAACTAGGGGTTTGGAAAATCATTACTGTGGAGTCTCGACACACAGTGTTTTTTCAATTCAATTTAAAGTTACGTATTGAGAGTTCCGCATTCCCCACATCCGAAAAAAGCATGGCATGAGAGCGAGATCAACAAAGACTATCCACAAGGCTTACGACTCATGATGTGACTTTCTTCTTATTTTGTTTTCTACTTCCAATTTATTAGTTTATTCGTGACCAGTGGAGGGGACCACCCAGCGAAAATGACCAGGAACTTGTAGACCTACAGATTGATACCATCAAATGGAACGTTACAGTCCCGATTGGAGGAGCGAAATGGACGCCAACGACCACCACGGTTGATTTTCCTTCTCTCGGCTTCATTAGCATTCCAACAGATATGAACAAATTCCAGGTAAACAGGGAGGACGGTAGTAAAAGAGATCACACCAGCTATGCTGGCCTGGTAACATCATTTTGACTCGGTATCTCGTGACCTGCAGAACTTGTCAGAAAATTTGACGGGTGCCTTTGGCACGACATTTTTTTTACCTGCACTGAATGTTTTTGTTGCTGCCATTTTGCAGCCGTAACCTAAATCAAGAAATAAATTGATTTCTTAATTGTCCGATTCATTGATAACTTGTTTGATTATACCTTCCCTCCATTTTCAGAATGAAATGCTGAAGTTTGACGAGGTGTTTGCCAAGAAGGAATCGAAGATTGGAGATCCCCAGCTGTCAGCTGCGGTTAGTGCTATCAGTTCAATTTCCTCAGATGTATCAACTGGGCGTGGTCAAATACAGGATAGTATTTCAGGGGTGGGGCGACGAACCCTTCCTTGCTGGGAAACGGCCCTGCCAGCAGCTCGCTTGTCTCTCCATGGCATGCGCTTTTGTGGCTCGCCCTGCTGGGAAATGGGTCTATAGAACCCGAGAATTGCAGCATATTTTTTTTCCCAATCCACTTCCGCGGACAGCAGCATCGCAACAGCCAATCACGTCGTCTCAATTTGTGACGTCATCAATTTTCGCATTTTTGCCTTGCCACCGCTTTTTGCCATTTGGCGTGTTTGCCACCGCTTCGCAACTCTTTCTTGGGTCACAATAAGGTTGGGTTGGGTCAGGTTAGGTTAGGTTAGGTCAGGTTAGGTTTGGTTCAGTTTGGCTTTGAAATTTGGATGTTGAAATTGGCTGGAATTCCCAACAGCCAATCAGAGACGCGCATGCGGAAGTGGATTGGGAAAAAAAATATGCAGAATTGCAGCCCATAAATGAAGCTGAAATTTCAAAATTCTCCATCTTGTGTGGGTCTCCGCCCCCTCGACCCCCACCAGGCTCTGCAACTTTAAACCTCGTCGGACCCTTTCCCATACCAATTACTGGGATTACCGCCCCAGAATTCGTTGAAAAAAAATAGGTAAACCTGAAATGACGTTCTTATACGTGGTCCCAAATTTCAATACCTTTCGATGATCCATTGCCGATGGAGTCCAAAATGAAGACAAAAATTCATTTTGGTCGCTCCGTTGTGAGAGTTAACTTATTCACAAACCCCACGGCGTGCTTTTTCCATATGCATATTCAGACATGCCCAAGTGCACGCTATAAATTTATTTGGGAACAGACCATCTTGCGGATCTCTGCCATGCAACAGATTTAGTGAAAGTGTATTTCAATATGTCTTTCACTTGCAATAGGTTGTTCACCGCTGACATAATTATCCAATGTAACAGGATCAAAAAGACGCCTCAAATTCTACAACCTTTCTTTCTTTTTATCGCAGAACACGAACAATGCAATCATATCTTCTCAAACGCACGACAATGGACGCGCAATCAACTCCGCTTCTTCGAAGACCAATACTGTCAACTCTATTCCTCTGCAGACCATGAGTAATAACAGCATTGACTCTACGGCTTCGCAGAACAATAGTGATACCAACAACTCAACGTCTTTGAAGACCATTACCACCAACTCTATTACCTCGCAGTCCAAAAGCAAAAACAACATCTCTAATGCTTCGCAGACAAATGGAAAAACTTCCATTAACCTAGCTTCTTCGCCGAACAATACCGTCTCCACGTCTGCACAACAGGACAAGAGCAGAAACGTCATCACTCCGGCTACGCAGAACAATGGTTATGGCACAACTTTCTTTCCAGAACAATAGTCAACTTCCCCAGGCCAAGACAAAACATCACCTCCCTTCGCAGGTCAATGGTTATGGCAGCAACTTTTCTTTGCAGAACAATAGAGTCAACTCTACTCCTTTAGCGACCAAGACCAAGAACATCGACTCTTCACCTCCGCAGAACAATAGTTATGGCATCAAGTCTTCCTTGCAGAACAATACAGTCAACTCTACTTCTTTACAGACTATGAGCAAGAACATCGACTCTTCACCTCCGCAGAACAATAGTTATGGCATCAAGTCTTCTTTGCAGTACAATACAGTCAACTCTACTTCTTTACAGACTATGAGCAAGAACATCGACTCTTCACCTCCGCAGAACAATAGTTATGGCATCAAGTCTTCCTCGCAGAACAATAGTTATGGCATCAAGTCTTCCTCGCAGAACAATATCGTCTCCTCTTCTGCACAGGCCAAGAGCAAAAACAGCAACTCTCCAGCTTCGCGAAACAATAGTTATGGCAGCAACTCTACTTCTTTGCAGAACAATACCGCCTATTCTGCTACTCCTTCTCAGACCAAAAGAAAAACCATCAACCGTCCGGCTTTACAGACCAATCGTTCTCCCGACAACTTCACTTCTGCGCAGAACAATCCTGTCAGCTACTCTAATTCTTCACAGGTCAAGAGTTTTGAGACCGGCTCTGCGGCGTCCCAGATCGATAGTAATGCAGTCAACTCTACTTCTCCGCAGAACAATAAAGTAAACTCTTCTCCTTCGAAGGTCAATTCCATCGTAATCGAATCCACTTGGCAGGTGAGTCATCAAAATAAACTTTATTCTCCTGAACACTTTTCATATATCTCAGAGCATCGACGAAGGTTGAAAAGTTAGAGCTTGCAGAAAATAAACTAAATCGTCAGACAGATGAAAAATTGTACAGCTAAAAATCAATAATGTTGCCAATTGATTTCAATGTTTCCCGACATCCACGCTAGAAGCCCCTTAAAATGCTACGTTTAGAGAAAGGTTTTTCCTTGCGCCCGCGTGCGACGGATAATGAGCAAAGGAGACAATTGCTGATGAGGGCATTATTGATTTTGTCGCTGAGTGTACATGGCCTGAGCCAAAGTGGACATCCGTAACAAGCATGCCAATCATAGTAGTCAAGTAAATCTTGCTATTGCGACCAAGATTTTGACTCTGAAATTGCGCCGCTTTTATTTTATACGGGGACTCACAACATCATGAGCTGAAAACGTGTCCGATTTCCACCGCTGCAGTCCATGTGTTCTCCATCGTTGTCCCTGCACATCGTTATGCGTCGCCATGTCCTTCCGCGGGCATCTTTTGCAGCATTGCAGGGGTCAATGTACAGAATGCTTCCCGAATTGATTAGCGCAGTTGGTCTGTCGTATTGTATCTGTGCCAGGAAACAATCTCCTTGATGAAGCCCCACAAAGAATTATCGCGTATTGTCAAATCTGGGCCTGCCATAGCAAGAAAAACAAAAACAAACAATCAGAGCCAATGCAGCAAAGCGGAAAGCGACGTTCGGGAATCTGTTCGCCAAGCAATTCGGGAAGCATTCGGTACATTGACCCCTTCAATGCTGCAAAAGATGTCCGGAAGGACATGGCGACGCATAACGATGTGCAGGGACAACGATGGAGAACACTATGATATTCTAGAGAAACAATTGGTTAATGGAAAGGGACTTTTGGCCCACCCTATACATTATAAAGTGATGGAAACGTTTTTGTCATTGTGAAATATCGTTGCTCCTCGTGATCCAAGTGTCGGGGTTCGATTCGGGATGATGACAGATTTCTTCCAGGTGTTGCCAGAACGGCCCAATGTTATCTGGCGACCTAATAAATCAAAGAGCAATAATTGTTATGTCGACAGGACAGGACAATAACGGATCCTTCGTCAGATTCAAATAATTGATCGACTGCTGGGAGGAGAATTGTCCCAGAAAGTGATATTTAACTTGGCTCAAACTTAATCCCATAATTAGGGCTTTTCTTACTCTATACTGCGTTGCGTGAGGTCTCATACACTTTCGTGGATAATGGCCAAAAAGCCGGGAGTGTCCAGACTTCCGGGATCTAATCAAAACCAAAGACCATTCACCCAGAAAAATTCGAATTGGCCATGCCGATCTGCAGAGGTTCCTACTTTTGACTGCCCAATCGAAGAACCGTCGCCTTGGCCTTGACGCAAAAGCCAATGCGTCCACCTACGTCCACCTACGTACCTCGTAAACAGAACGCGAATTATAGCAACTTAAAGATGTTACGGACATACTCGCACGTCATCAATCGAAAAGAACCACTCAGCAGACGTCAACGAAGCAGACTTGCTTGTAGGACTTGTAATTTTTTACCCTCTGATAATTCAGTAGCGGCAGGTGATTCTCAGCCTCGTGATAGTCCGTGCATTGTGGCCAATAAATGTGAATTGGATCACTCTCTATTGGATGAAAACATCTCCAAGTACTTTAATATTTTTTGGAATTATTCGTGTGATTTATGGTATGCAAGAACAAATGTAGGCCCTGACCTGATCCCAATGTTAATTTTTAAAAACTTGAATATTACCCTCGCAGCATATCTTCATCTTCTTTTTGACAGAATACTGCACACAAGTATAACCTTTCCTGACCAATGGAAGGAAGTAACCATTATCCCGGTTCCTAAAAAAGGATGCAGTTCTAACCCCTTTTATTTTTGGCCCATGTCACTCATTTTCAGCGCTCCGAAAATTTTTGAAAAACTGCTCACGCTGACTTTGCAATCGGCAATGGAATATCCATCCCCACCAGCATGGATTTCAGAATGAAGTCTTGTAAAACTCTGTTGATTCGCTTTGTTCATTAGATTTCATTCAACCTTGAGAGGAAAGTGCAAGTTGATGATGTATTATTGATTTTGAAAAGGCCTTTGATAGGGTATATCATATGCTCCTGTTTAAACAATTGGCGAATAATGCTCTTCCCTTGCTGGCAATTCTTGTACCACATATAGAATGAAAGCTGGGCAGATGAAGACGAAAAAGATATCAACGAATACTTTGTAAGTGAACAAAGGAATGCTTGTGCTATTGTTTCTTGAGGGAGACTTAATCAACCCTTATTAAGAAACTTTAAAGGGCAAAATGCGTCTTGCCGACTGCGTTCAATTCTATCACACCCACAGAAACACCGAGTCCGTCAAAAGAGTCTTTATACTTTGCGGCAATCGCAGAGTTGCGCTGTGCGTGATTTGGGAATCTTGCTGGAATGGGCGGGACTTGAAGAAGTCGCTCTGCTCACGGACAAGTGGGGGCGTCCGTGAGCAGAGCGACTTCTTGCTCTGCTCACGGACGCCCCCTTCAAATCCTGCCCATTCCGAAATCGCGACAAACGCGCGATTTCGGAATGGGCAGGATTTCCGTCAAAAATAAAAAAACGTTTTAAGAAGTGCCGTGCGTTTCGGCAATCACTACGTGAAACCTGAACACCCAAAGACAATCTTTTGACGGTCTCGGTATACACCGTTGTTCAGTTATCGCAGATCACTGTAGTGTTTGATGTGGTGTGTGTTAGGAGTTTTGACTATTTCGCTCGGGGCCTGTGATTTGATACGCGCGATTGAGTCACATTGAACGAAAAAGTCTCGCAATCACCAAGGTCGATTTGTCGCCACGGGGTGATGAACCCGCCCACATGAGCGTAAATTCTGAGCCATCTGGATTTCTTCGAACAAACTGCAGCGACAGATGTGTGACAGTGGATCCAGTTGACGCATATAGTCGTGAAGATTTGAGGGCACCGCAACTTCACATGCACGGAATTTTTCATTTTTTCAAACAGTTTTTATTTCTTTTTCCAACTGAATGTGGCGAAATTTCATTTCCTCGTGAGAAGTGCCCTTTATTGGCATTCGTCATAGTATTGGCATTCATAGTATTGGCATTCATAGTATTGGCATTCATAGTATTGGCATTCATAGTATTGGCATTCATAGTATTGGCATTCGTCATAGTAATTGGCATTCGCACATAGTATCGCAAATGACACTTTTAATTTATAAAACCCTGAAAGAAAACAGGCAAAAGGTGAAGATGGTTTATCTCAATTCCAGCAAACAAACGAACTGGTGAATTGCAGCGTTCATTTTCTTTTTTTAACTGTGCGTGAACACTGTTGAATTTTAATGATGATTAACTAGATTAATATTGCTTACTTTGGCTCAATAAATAGAATCAAAATCCGGCCAGTTCTATGTTCAGCACCCAACCACCGGCGGTGAGTCTAAAGTTATTCTCAGTCGCTCAATTGCGGAACTGAGTCAATACTCCGTGAATTTCTGTAAGCGGGTTTTGTATTGAGGTGAAATGGAATCAATGTCATCAGCAATGGCAACATTGCGAGATGAATTGAATTCCGTTTTTTCCGCAGCAAACAAAAGAATCCAGGAGCTTTATAAATTTCCTTTGCCATTCCTGAGCATGTCTCTGGATGATCAACCTTCTTTAGAGTAGGATTTAGGCATTTTAGCATTCCTTTGACTTTCCTAAGCAAGTCACAAAGTGGTCCATGGTCCTTACAGTTAGGTTTAGTCACTTTTGCGTACGCTTGAATTTCTTGAACAAGTCTCAGAATATTCAATGATTTTGACAGCGGGATTTGAGCGTTTCAGGAATACCTTGACTTTCCTGGGTAATTCTAGGAATTTTCACACAAATTCAAGGTATGTCTCCGGAATCGCAGTACGGCTTTAGCATGATAGCTTATGCATGAATTTCCTGAGCAAGACTCTAAAAGGTCTATGATCTTGATGTTGGATAATGATACCATAGTGACCCCATTTTGATAAGAGCTAATCATGAGAAGAGCAGCAATTTTGCTCT